>WNWK01011995.1:0-15000 GCA_009830355.1 Cherax destructor
GACATAGCCCCACTCACAAAGGGGGCAGTAAAGCAATAGCAAAGAACTACAGACCAATTGCGCTAACGTCCCATATCATAAAAATCTTTGAAAGGGTTCTAAGAAGCAAGATCGCCACCCATCTTGATACCCATCAATTGCACAACCCGGGACAGCATGGGTTTAGAGCAGGCCGCTCCTGTCTGTCCCAACTACTGGACCACTACGACAAGGTCCTGGATGCTCTAGAAGATAAACAGAATGCAGATGTTATATACACAGATTTTGCAAAAGCCTTTGACAAGTGTGACCATGGTGTAATAGCACAAAATGCGTGATAAAGGAATAACAGGAAAAGTTGGAGATGGATTTATAATTTCCTAACACGTAGAACACAAAGAGTAGTAGACAACAGAGTAAAGTCTGAGGCAGCTACTGTGAAAAGCTCTGTTCCACAAGGCACAGTACTTGCTCCCATCCTATTCCTCATCCTCATATCAGACATTGACAGGGATATAAGCCACAGTGCTGTGTCTTCCTTTGCAGATGACACCTCGAATCTGATGACAGTGTCCACCGTTGAAGACACTGCAAGACTCCAAGCAGACATAAACCAAATCTTTAAATGGGCTGCAGAAAACAATATAAGTTCAATGATGAGAAATTTCAATTACTCAGATACGGAAAACGTGAAGAAATTAAAATCTCATCGGAGTACAAAACTAATTCCAACCACACAATAGAGCGAAAACTAATGTCAAAGACCTGGGAGTGATCATGTCAGAGGATCTCACCTTCAAGGACCATAACAATGTAGCAATTGCATCTGCTCGGAAAAATGACAGGATGGATAATGAGAACCTTCAAAACCAGGGATGCCAAGCCCATGTTGACACTTTACAGATCGCTTGTTCTATCTGGGGCTGGAATATTGTTGCACACTAACTGCACCTTTCAAGGCGGGTGAAATTGCTGACCTTGAAAATGTGCAAATAACCTTCACTGCACGCATAAGTGCGATAAACCACCTCAACTACTGGGAACGCTTGAAGTTCCTAAACCTGTACTCTCTAGAACGCAGGCGGGAGAGATACATTATTATATACACATGGAAAATTCTCGAGGGCTTAGTACCAAACTTGCACACAAAAATCACTCCGTACGAAAGCAAAAGACTCGGCAGGCGATGTAACATTCCCCCAATGAAGAGCAGGGGTGCCACTAGCACGTTGAGGGACAACACAATAAGTGTGAGGGGCCCAAGATTGTTCAACTGCCTCCCAGCATACATCAGGGGGATTACCAACAAGCCCCTGGCTGTCTTCAAGCAGGCACTGGACAGGCACCTCAAGTCGGTACCTGATCAGCTGGGCTGTGGTTCGACGTTGGACTGCGGCGCCAGCAGTAACAGCCTGGTTGATCAGGCTCTGGTCCAACAAGAGGCCTGGTCACAGACCGGGCCGCGGGGGCGTTGACCCCTGGAATTCTCTCCAGGTAGACTCCAGGTAGACAACTCAGACAGGCCCACATAAATACCAGGGCCATGCGCATGCAAGGGCCAACTTAGAGTGCAACAAAATCCCCAACACAACCTACGGCCTAAACATTACAGCAAGAAAATACCACACACTACTAACTCAACTTGGCTCCATCAGATCCAGCGAGACAGATTTATTATTAGCTCTGTAGGATCGGCAACGTATGCCCTGTCAAAATGGTTGGTAAAAATATTATCTCCATTGCTTGGTAACGTTTCTGAATCCCACATAAAAAACAATGTTGATCTCATTGACAATTTGCAAAATATCAACATGTCTAATGATTTTACACTATTAAGTTTTGATGTCACGGCGTTGTTCTGTAGTGTGCCTGTTCCCGACTTGCTATCTTATTTGGAAGAAGTATTAGATGAGTTCTTGCCCTTTGATAAAAATGTCATTATTGAACTGATTAAGTTGTGTGTAGCTGACTGCAAGTTTGAGTTTGAATGGAAATACTATGCTCAAAAGCAGGGAATGGCTATGGGTAATCCGTTGTCTCCCTATTGAGCAATCTGTATATGGAATTTTTCGAGGCTAGACTGTTGAAAGATATCCTGCCCTGTGAACCTAAATGGTTCGGATATGTGGATGACATCTTGTGTCTTTGGCCAAATGATATAGCTTTGGATACCCTTTTGCCAAGACTTAACGCTTTGGTCCCGTCTATTAAATTCACCGTGGAGTTAGAAGTGGACTTTAAACTGCCATTCTTAGATGTGTTGATACACCGGATTGATAGAAAGTTTAGGTTTATAGTATATAGGAATGCCACCAATCTGTGCTCATACTTCCACTACTACTCCAACCATAAGACAAGAGTTAAAAGGAGTGTTTTTCCTATTATGTTTTTGAGAGCTTACAGAGTGTGCAGGAGTTCCTAGATGAAGAAATTAGGAAAATATTTGACATTGCCATGAAACTGAGGTACCTTAAGGAATTCGTGGAATCTGAATTGCTGACAGCTAGGAAAACTTATCATAGAGCTGAGCCTAGAATAACACCTCAGATCAAGACTGTGCTACTTCTTATATGCAATGAAAATTTATCTGTTCTGCAAATGCTCTTAAAAGATTTAATATTCAAGTAGTCTTTAAGAATTCACGGACCGTTAGAAGCATTCTGGTAAAGAATTCTCCAGAATTGGTTGCAATGGTTGCAACTTATCCTATGTGAGACAGACTGACAAACCTATAGATGTTAGGATATCACAACACTGATATTCGATACGTACTGCACAGGAGTCGAACGCGATTTTCAGCCACATTAGAGCTTACAATAACCCGGCAAATTGGTCAGGAGTCATTGTTCCTTGTTCCTCTTGGCTTGAATGGAATACTGTAGAATCGGCAGTTATAAAGCATGAAAAGCGTTCATTATATAATAAGAGTGGTGGGTTGTTCAAATTATATTCGTATTTAGTTGAGGCAATTGTACATAGCCAAAAATCGGACTCTTATGCGAATGTGTTGGATTGTCTTCCTTGAAATTACAGATGCCTCCCCTTTAACTCGACCCCTTTTCTAGAGGTGTGAAAATTCCTAAGACAATTAGCAGATAAATATTTAGTATGTAATGTCATTTATATCATATCCAGTCTCTGCCTCAGAAGCTTGTGGGATAAGCTATGGCTGTCTCCCTTTGTATAATTTACAGATGTCTCCCTTTAAATGTGCCCCTTTAAATGGACTTGTTTTCTAGAGGTGCAGAAACTTCTAAGATAATAAAAAAAATGCCAGTGATACCTATATTTGGTATGAAAATTATTTATATCATAGCGTATTCTGACCGAATTTTTGATAATTACCATGTCAAGTTCGTAATGCAACTATTACAATATCATTGCTTGTGGGCTGGCTGTTTTTCTAATATACCATTCAATCTTTCTGGCTATGGGTATTGGTATCCCTGGGGGCACTTCCTGCCTCCTGCCTACAGCGTCTCTGTCTCCAGCAACGGCCTAACCTGTGACTGTATTTGCATGGACCTTCTCTTTTCTGCAACACTGAAAGCTCCTGAGCTATCATTCATCTCACCGTCCCCCCTTCCCCGTGATTGTTTTGCATCTTGTATCACTTGTTCGCGATATGTATACAGTGGTACCTCGGTATAAGTCCACTTTGGAATAAGTCCAACTTCGTATACGTCCTGTTTGGACGCGAAAATATTTGCTTGGTATACGACCTTTGTTTGGAATTCGACTCGCGTGCTAGAACTTGTATGGGTCAAAATGAGTCCTACCCTAACACGACTCCTCTCATTCAGCCCATGGATCAGCAGGTCATCAGTAATTTCAAGAAACTCTACACTAAAGAACTATTCCAAAGGTGCTTTGAAGTGACCTCTGACACAGAGTAAACCCTGAGAGAGTTTTGGAAAGGTCACTTTACTATCTCCCATAACTCTCATTGACAAAGCCTGGCAGGAAGTTTCATACAGAACAATGAACTCTGCTTGGAGGAATTTGTGGCCAGAAGCAGTGGCTGAAAGGGACTTTGAGGGCTTTGAGGCTGTGTCTATAGTGGAGGATATTGTCTTTCTTGGCAGGTCCATGGGTCTGGATGTGAGTGATGGTGATGTGGAGTAGTTAGTGGAGGGGCACAGGGAAGAGCTGACCACTGAGGAGCTGCAGGAACTTGAGAAGGAGGAGCACAAGACTAAGATGATGCACTCTCTTCAGGCTCGGAAGAGGAGATAGAGGAAGCCCCTACTTCATTAATCAAGGAAATCTTTGCCAAATGGATGGACGTCAAAAACTTTGCAGAGAAGTACCAACCCAACAAAGCCCAAACAAGCCGTAATAGCATTGTCTGGAATGACTAGACAATGTCACATTTCCGAAACATCCTGAGGAGAAGTCAGAAGCAAAGTTCTTTGGACAGATTTTTAGTAAAAGTCAAACCTGGTGAGCTTCAACCAGGTCCAAATAGAAAAAAGAGACAGAAAAGAGAAGGGGCCTCTCCTTTCAAACAATAACATTTCCTGCTCCTCACTTCTCAGCACTATCCTAGTAGGCACTCGACTCTTTTCAGCAAAGTAAAGTGAGGTTAAATTTGCATTTATTTCATCTAATTCTTTTGTATTTATGTATGTATTTTAGTACTGAGCAGTGTTTAAATTACATATTTTAGTATTAGGCAGTGTTTAAATTATTTTATGCAACCCCATCAATGTATATAATATGCCAATAACAATAGGATTTGTTTTTTTTTCATAGGAACGGATTAATCGTTTTCCTATATTTTTTTATGGGAAAATTCGTTTGGTATACGTCCTGTTTGGTATACGTCCTGTTTGGTATAAGTCCAAGGTCCTGGAACTGATTAAAGACGTATACCGAGGTACCACTGTATATATTACCTGGAGAGAGTTCCGAGGGTCAACACCCCCGCGGCCTGGTCTGTGACCAGGCCTCATGGTAGATCAGGGCCTGATCAACCAGTCTGTTACTGCTGGCCGCACGCAGTCCAACGTAGGAACCACAACCTGGCTGGTCAGGTACTGACTTTAGGTGCCTGTCCAGTGCCTGCTTGAAGACAGCCAGGGGTCTATTGGTAATCCCCCTTATGTATGCTGAGAGGCAGTTGAACAGTCTTGGGCCTCTGACACTTATTGTGTTGTCTCTCAACATTGGGGGGATGTTACATCGTCTGCCGAGTCTTTTGCTTTCGTAGGGAGTGATTTTCGTGTGCAAGTTTGGTACTAATTCCTCTAGGATTTTCCAAGTGTATATAATAATGTATCTCTCCCGCCTGCGTTCTAGGGAGTACAGGTTTAGGAACTTCAAGTGTTTCCAGTAATTGAGGTGGTTTATCGCAGTTATGCGTGCCGTGAAGGTTCTCTGCACATTTTCTAAGTCAGCAATTTCACCCGCCTTGAAGCCAAAACCCACCTCCATCACCAGCTACGGAAATATGATGTACTGAAAGGTTTGTGTTGCATGTATAGAATGTTACAGAATATAGAATATAGAATATGTCTAATTTGTCGAACTGGTCAAACTTCCTTAAAATTTAGACTTTTCCAAGAAATTATTTTATAGAATGATAGATAATCTTTTTTTCACAGAGAATGATATAATGATTTTTTTTTTTGGACTGAACATAACTTGAACAAACGTAATTTTTTTTAGTTAAATTCTGCAATGTACAGGATAAGCGAGTTTAAATTTAAATTTTAAGGGAGTTTTGCCAGTTCAACAAGTTCGGCTTATTAGGCATATTCTATATTCCATATTATATATTCTGTAACAATCTATACATACAACACAAACCTTTCAGTATATCATTTTTCCGTAGCAGGTGATGGAGGTGGGTTTTGGCTTCACTTGTTGTCTTTGAGAGCTGGTGGCTGGTATGTACTGAACACAGTGCCTGTAGTCACGATGTCACCTCAACCTTGGCTAGCTAGCCATGACATCACTGCTATGTTTGGAGTTTTGAGACGACTCTGACCGCGGGTTCGAACCCCACCCGTGGTATGGTTTGGTATAAGTGCATGATTCTGAGGTTGCAAGGGATATACAATTAGCAGCTGCTTTTTTTGCGATTGCAGGACATAAGCTGCTAATGACGATAGCAAGGTGATTGATGTAGCTCTACTGCAACCTGGAGATACTGGTCGGCTCAGCTTCTTCAGAGGTGGTGTCCAACATTGATAGATTTGCCGATGTAACATGGTTACATGGTGAAGGAACGCCTGGTAAATAGACATTTGATGTGGTATTTAGAGACATACAATAGTCTTTCCATTAGTTAATATGACTTTCGTAAAGGCCGCTCTACTATTGACCCCTTACTCCGTTTATAATGTTCTTAATGCCTTTGCCATTAACTACTCAGTTATCGCCATCTTTTTTTGATCTCGAGAAGGCATATGACAATTTGGAGATATAACATCTTAGCCCAAGTTCACTCCTTATGCCTCCGAGGCAATCTGCTAATTTTTCTTGAGAACTTCTTAATTGAAAGACGTTTCCTTGTTCGTGTTAATAATATGCTTTCCCCGGACTTTTTCCAAGCTGAAGGTGTTCCCCAGGATGTTCTGAACACAACACTTTTTCACCTTGCTATAAATTATCTGGCATCTGTTTTTGGATTGTAGCTTTTCTAACAGGACAGCTTGGGGAAACAGCATGATGTTTCCCATTGCTAAGGACACACTTGGGTTTGGCTCTGTTAGTGCAATCCCTAAAAACATCTCACCACAGCATATACTGCAAAGTGTTGTTTGGCTGCTACAGTTATTTGTGTTATGGTCAAACTCATAACACTTAAAACACTGCGTGATATTAGCAAACCTCTCTATGGAGATTTGATCTGGAGTACATCTGGTGCCAAAGCATTTGAAACCATTTTGACACAGGAATTTGCCGTCTTCTGGTGTCTCTAGGATTAATTTTAATGTTTACTGTATGCTAAAAGGCTTAGTAAATTTATACGCCTTGAGCTTCTTAAATTCAGAATTCTCCTGATTAAGTTCTTCATTAAGTTCCTGGGCAGAGCATCTCTCGTGACACTGTTTATTCTTGCCACAAAGGCAGTTCGTTGTGCTTGATAGCTGTCACCTGGAATGGGAATGATACCCAGATTATGTAATTTATCAAGAACATCATTCTTGAGCAATTGGAGTAAGTCCTCTTCAGAAGAGAGGAGAAGTACTGCACCAGAGCGAGTTTGAAAAAGAAGAAGACAAGAAAGACAGAAGGATAGCAGTGTAGGTAGTATGTTTGTGAGTGGGCAGTGTCAGTGTTGGGGTGGGGTGAAGATGGGGTAAGATGGGGTGATGGTGGGAGAGGGGGGAACAGGCAAGCTAGTCACCGCCTTACCCTCTTGAAGGGATGGTGCTCTTGAAGGGATGGTGCTCTTGAAGGGATGGTGCTCTTGAAGGATGGTGCTCTTGAAGGGATGGTGCTCTTGAAGGGATGGTGCTCTTGAAGGGATGGTGCTCTTGAAGGGATGTTTGGGGGGCTCGAAGTGACAGCAAGCAAGTTTTCCTCTCAGCTCTGCTCAAAGAATTACTCAGGATAACCCAATAAAAAACTTGGGTCTCAGTGCTCAGAGCAGAAACACGGACGTCCTCTCTCTACGCCGTCAACGTGAAGACTCCCGTGTATATCTGTATCAATGTATTATTTGTCAAACGATCTGTGTGAACAACAACAAACTATGAGCTCATGACAAAAATGGGCTGATAGTTTGTAATTCCAAACTCTTGATATGTTCATTTAACACCAAAATATTTTAGCATAATATACCTAAGTATATTTGCATACATCACTAAAATATCTCTAACTATATAATCGAACAATTTGCAGATAAACATAAAATATTATTTCTGTGCACTTCTAAGTTTTATTTTCTGCTATTGCTTTTTATATAATATATTACTAAGAACATCTTAACTATAAAAATGTTTTCATTTGCCTAGTTAGTGTACTCGTGGGTTTAATGTTCTTTCCAAGTGTATGAGTAATTCACAATAGAGGATACAGATGAACATCAGGTAAAACCCTCATCTCTACGTGATAAACATGACACAGTAATTGATCACTTCAACTGAAAGGTCGTGATATGGCTGAACCTCGCAAACTACTCTGGCAACATTGTTGCCATGGCGTATCTCTTCTCACAGTAAACTACTAAGGCAGAGATACGCAATTGGTAGAAAAACAAGCCACACAAACAAATATCAATGAACTCTTCAAGGTAGGGCTGGCTATATAAACGGGTGAGGTGGGATTCCCAGCCACAGAGGGAGAGTTACTACAGGAGGCGGTGGATCTTCCAGTCCTTGGTGTGAGTATATTGTTATTTCGTCTCTTTATGTTTACAAACATTACATTGCTACACCAATAAAGTTGCGACACATAGTAATAATATATTTATAAATGTACAGATGATATGGGGGACCATCTAGGAAAATTATTGCTACAGATAATACATAGCCACACGTACAGACACATTTTAGTACACATTTGAATTCACAAACCAAGACATGTTACCCTACTTCAGGGTTTTTGCACAGAAACATAATGTACACTTCAACTTACATAATATATATATATATATATTTTATATATATATATATATATATATATATATATATATATATATATATATATATATATATATATATATATATATATATATATAAATGTGTGTGTGTGTGTTAGTTAGTTAGTTACATTTTGTCCTAGGCACATGTCAATTAGACACTAGGCCTGTTGTATATGTGTGTGTATGTGCATGTAAGGAAACACTTCGAAATGTTTCTGCCCCACTGGGAATTGAACCCGGCCCCTCCGTGCGAAGCAAGAGCTTTACCCACTAGGCCACCGGGGCGTATATGTGTGTGTGTGTGTGTGTTGTGTGTGTGTGTGTGTGTGTGTTGTGTGTGTGTGTGTGTGTGTGTGTGTGTGTGTGTGTATCAACATTATCTCTCAGTCACAGCAAGATTCAATCCTACAAACTCTGCATCAAAGTACATAGTACCTTCCCCACTCTGAAAAATCCCAGGTAAGTATGGGCGCCACATGCAGTGAACAGCGAAAGGTTCGTAAATAAGGTTTGTAAATAATTTTGCCTGTTTGAGAATTTCGTTGTTCACTGCATGTGGCAGAATTTGAAGAAATAACCCATCACTGGCCAGGTATCCTGGAGTGTGGATATATATATATATATATATATATATATATATATATATATATATATATATATATATATATATATATATATATATATATATATATATATATATATATATATATATATATATATATTATACACACACAATCGGACGAGGACCAGGCAGAACTACAAAGGGATCTGAACAGGCTGCAGGCTTGGTCCAGCAGTTGGCTCCTGGAGTTCAACCCCACCAAGTGCAACGTCATGAAGATTGGGGAAGGGCAAAGAAGACCGCAGACGGAGTACAGTCTAGGGGGCCAAAGACTACAAACCTCACTCAAGGAAAAAGATTTTGATGTGAGTATAACACCAGGCACATCTCCTAAGACGCACATCAACCAAATAACTGCTGCAGTATACGGGCGCCTAGCAAACCCAAGAACAGCATTTCGACATCTTAATAAGGAATCATCAAGAACACTGTACACTGTGTACGTTAGGCCCATACTGGGGTATGCACCACCAGTTTGGAACCCACACCTAGCCAAGCACATAAAGAAACTAGAGAAAGTGCAAAGGTTTGCAACAAGACTAGTCCCGGAGCTAAGGGGTATGTCCTACGAGAAGAGGTTAAGGGAAATCGACGTGACGACACTGGAGGACAGGAGAGATAGGGAGGACATGATAACGACATATAAGATACTGAGAGGAATTGACAAGGTGGACAGAGAGAGAATGTTCCAGAGATGGGACACAGCAACAAGGGGTCACAGTTGGAAGTTGAAGACTCAGATGAATCACAGGGATGTTAGGAAGTATTTCTTCAGTCACAGAGTTGTCAGGAAGTGGAATAGCTTGGGAAGTGATGTATGGAGGCAGGATCCATTCATAGCTTTAAGAAGTATGATAAAGGTCATGGCGCAGGGAGAGTGACCCAGTAGCGACCAGTGAAGAGGCGGGGCCAGGAGCTATGACTCGACCCTGCAACCACAACTAGGTGAATACACACACACACACACACCCACACACACACACACACACATATATATATATATATATATATATATATATATATATATATATATATATATATATATATATATATATATATATATATATTATGCAAATATCGCAAACCAAGCGATACAGGATGCAAAACAACCACGGGGGAGTAGAATGATAGCTCTAGGCCTTTCGTGTTGCAATCAACACATCATCAGGAGCTTGCAAAATTGCAGAAAGGAGGAGGATGTCCAAGTAAGTACGTTCCCAGTACTTAATTGGACATCGTCCTCTTTTCTGCAATTTTGCAGAACTAACGAAAATTTGTTTTTGCCATAAATCAGCGGAAATCGATCTGACCACAAAGAAAAAAAATATATATCATTGATTTTAAGTAATATTAAATAAATTTAGCTTTTCACAGTGATCTGTGATGTCTATTCTTTCTTTGATGAGATTTATTTTCAGTAGAAAAAGTGAAAAATTATCTTCATTGTCCTGCTGCGCAAACATATTATATTTCCCAGCTTTTGCCTTATTATATGTATATAGGATAACAGTTTTCCTTTCCGCTGCCAGCCTAGAATCTTCAAATGTTATTTGCCATTGCTCAGGAAAGCCATTCTCCGTATTCTCTAAATGTCAATTGCATGTTGCACAGCAAGAAAACATTTAAAGAACTTACTATGGTCAGTCACCTTATATCAGGACGGTACAACACATTCCCATAGCCTACTTCTATCTCAAAAAAGAAATTTTGAAACTTGCGATGATGAATGTTATTATTGTGAATTATTATTATGTAAATTGCCTGCAGGAGGTTTACAGGACATTACCGGAATTATTACCTGCAAGTAATTTGGTTGAGGTAAGTGGGACTTAGTCACAGCAGGTCGCCATTCTGTCACTGCCTCGAGGACCACTTCCCTACCACTCTCACAAAAAGTTAGACTTGACATTAAATTAATAATTATAATATTAAAACCAGCTACTCTGGTAATTAAAGTTATGGACTGTATATAATTAGGCTTGCTGGGTACACAAAATATAATTGGTAACACTTACCATTCAATTACTGGAAGACACTTAATGTTGATGGAACACACCCTAAAAGCTAGGATTTGCGATGGCCAACGCGAAACTAATGTACATTATGGGTAACTCACTTAGCTAAGGTGTGCTATTGGGAAGGATTCACTGATGTCCTCTATTTTTTCGTCCTGGTTGCCTACTTGTAAGGGTTTTCCACACTATTTATCCCAATTCTTCAGCAGGAACGTGTCAGCAACCTCCAAATTACGGATTGAGGCCGAAAAACCACAACTGACCTTCGAGAACGCCCGATCACATTGTTAAACTCAGTCCAGTGTTCATACATTAAATTCAATATGGTGTCTCTCCCTGGCGTCACTCTGCAGCTTTCCATCCCCCCCACTCGAAATTTTTCGAAAGGGTCAAATCAGCATCATATTTCATTACACAATTATTATATTATTCATTTATATATTCTACATTTAGGAAATTATGTAAAAAAATTCCATTTATCATTTAGGTAAACTTCACGCTGGACACAACACGTATCACATTTTTCGAACAATAAAAACTTAATTGCACAAAGGCTACAGGAGAAAAATGTGGTGAAATTGTAAGTAGAGTTCATTATTTTATTTCGATTCATTGTCATTAATTCTTGCATTCTTGCAACTAAAACATTCCTAGCACAATCGGTGGTCACACATTTCAATTCGTCTTCACCCAGGTTAATCTCGCTTACAAATCCAATCAGCATTATGAAAATATTTCCTACAGTAGTAGTATCTTTCACATTCTGCAGCTCACACAACTCCGTAATTTATTTACTTCCTATAAATAAGTAGTCGAGCACTGCATAGAGACGACGCAGACTAACTTACATTCCATATACAAGTATACAGTGGACCCTCGGTTTTCGATGAAAATTCTTTCCAGAAGTAAGTAAGTAAGTTTATTCAGGTATACACAAATACAGTTACATAGATTATCCTACATAGCAGCATATGTGTAGAGAACCTAGGATAACCCAAAAAAAGTCAGACAGAGTGACTTGTTTCCCTTGGGGTCCATTTAATACCTTAATATTATACATTGTAGGAGATATATGTTATTATACTATAAAGGATATATATTAGGAATAAGGTAAAGAGTTATTTACATTTACATGTGTGTTAGCTAAAAAAATAAAAACTCATTCTCCTCCCTTTCTGTCGCTACATTCATTAGGTACCTTTTGGCTCTCTTCTTGAACTGGTTCATGCTATGACTGGCTTTGACATGTGCAGGCAGTCTGCTCCATTCCTTTATTGCTGTACAATAAAAGGTGTTTGAAGCCTGGCCACTGACTGTGGGTACTACAAAGTTGTGCTCTCTCCCCCTAGTACTATGACTGCTTTGGTTCCCAGCCTTGACAAAATTGGCAGCAAGATATTCTGGACACTGTTTGTGAGCAATTGTATAAACTTGATTTAACTTAAGCTGTTTTACTCTGTCATCAATATTCAGCATATCCAATTGTTGTAATTCATCCTGGCCTACATGTTCACTTGGTCCCAGGTCCAGGATGATTCTTACCATTTTGTTCTGGGTGATTTGCAGTTTATCTTTCAGTTTTTTTGTCAAGGCAGAGTACCATGAAGAGGAAGCGTAGTCCATATGACATTGTATAAGGGCAAGACATAGGGTCCTGCGAGTCTCAGTAGGTAGACACTGTGCTTGTCTGTAGAGGAACTTCAGTCTGGCATATGCTTTCTTTACTACACTGTTCCCTATCAATTCTCCTGACATGCATGGGTCAAAGGGGATTCCCAGATATTTTACTGAGGAAACTGAGGTGATGGATTCCCCATTACACCGGACATTAAAATTATTTACCCTTCTCAGTTTATATTTCTTGCCAAAGAGTATGGCTTCCGTTTTCCCGAGGTGTAACGATAGTTTGTTGTCTACTAACCATTTGCTGCAGGACTCCAGTTCTAGTGTTAATACATTAGCTATATCTTGTGGGTCTTTACCTGACACTAACATAGCACTGTCATCCGCATACAGTAGGAGTTTGCACTTGACACTGATGGACATGTCATTTGCATAACACAGGAATAATAAAGGACCCAGAATACTACCTTGGGGAACTCCATGCTATCGGCAGTGGTTCTGATTCTGTTTGTTGATTTTGACAATTTGTTTCCTGTTGCTAAGATAGGACTTAAACCAGTCTGTGGAACCTATGCCGATACTGGTTGACAGTATCGAAGGCCTTTTGCAAGTCTATAATAAGAAAATAAAACAAGAATGTCAAGTTACCATTCCTATGAGGTTCCTATAGATATTTCAGTTCTCATGTAATCCATTAGATTAATTAGGAGGTGTCGGTTGAGTAAGAGCTCCTAAAGCCTGATTGGTAACTATGAAGAATGTTGTTGTCACTAAGATACTTAACTACTTGACAGTACTATCTACGGGTTTATGGCTATACCCCAATTGTTTGAGTTGTTGCCAGAGCTTTCTAGGGTTATTCTTGTATTCTTCGATTTTTGAGCAATAGTGCCTTGCCTTTGCGCCTTTTATAAGCCTCTGCACTCTGTTCCTCACTCTTTGGAATTCATTTAGTGCTGCAATATCCTGTCTGTTTGCCTTAAATCTTTTTATCAACTGGTCTCTGAATTTCATATTATCAAATATCTCAGTAGTCATCCAGGGTTCAGTTCTTCGTTTAATCCTAACCTCTTTAACTGGTGCAATATTATCAAGGATGGCAGTGAACATTGTTTTGAATTTTTCCCAGGCATCATTTACGTCAGTGCAACTTGTTATCAATGACCAGTCACAATTGTGTAGCATATTTACCAGTGTTTCTTTACTGTAGTTTCTAGTTGACCTAATTATTATTATCCTGTGTAGGCCTATCCGGTCCCTAGTGATTTTCCTGGTACAGTAAATGATGAAATGATCACTAAGACCTGTGGTAATGACCCCTGACTGACTAATGTTCTCATGGCGGTTACAAAGTATGTGGTCAATTAGAGTGGCTGAGAACTGTGTGATCCGGGTTGATGTATTAATTAGTTGAGTGTAACTATTTAAATCCAGAATTTGCTTATACCTTTTACATAGCCCGTTATTTTGCTGTTGAAAACAGATATTGAAGTCTCCTAATATTACTATCTCGTCATTGTTATCAAGTCCGGACAAGACTCTCGAAAAGTCCTCTAAGAACTGGTCATGGGTGGGAGGGCGGTAACTAGTTCCTACTAAGATGGATTTGGTCTTGGGAAGCAACATTTCAAACTATAGAATCTCCAGTTTATTGTCATTTAGATCAGGTCTTGGATTATAGGCTAAGTCGTTCCTTATGTAGGCACATACCCCACCACCTTTTCTGTTCCTGTCTAAGCGTTTTATATTGTAACCTTCTATTTTGACCTCATCGTCAGTCACCGTATCATCCAACCAGGATTCCGAGATTGATATAACAAAAGCACTTACGAAAATACACTTACATAATTGTTCGAGTTTGGAGGTGAACGAAAACCGAGGGTCCACATACTTTGTCAGAGGAACTTTTCCTCCATTTCTATCCTCATGCACTTCACATACTCCCCATCAGAGAATTGTCAGCCGCTCTCTGCAACATACTTAGCTACATGATACTATGGCTAGCCCCCACTTCAGATATATTTTTACTAATACGTTCTTAAATGACTTAATATCGGGTCCTAAGCTAAAACAAGATGGAGAAATATTAATGTAAAGAAATCTATAACTCATTTACCAATCATCGCCTCTGTTACAACACTACTTATGTGGGAACATATTCATAA
>WNWK01011995.1:20000-61747 GCA_009830355.1 Cherax destructor
GCTCTCTCTCTCTCTCTCTCTCTCAGGACCCAAGGAGGGAAATTATCTGTGCCCACTGCCTTCGAGGTATCTAGTTCCCCTAGAAGTTTCTTCACCTCCTCCTCGGATGTGTGCAGTGTCCAGCACTTGCTGGTGCACCCTACCACCTCGGTTTGCTGGAAGCCCCTCTGTCTCCACTGTGAATACCTCCCTGGTCTTTCCCTGTCAGCTCCCCTCCTTCCTTCCTCAGCCTGATCACCTGCTCCTTGACTGTTGTTTTCCTCCTGATGTGGCTGTATAACAACTGTGAGTCAGATTTGGGTTTTGATGCTATGTCATTCTCATATCGATGCTGGGCTTCTCTCCCTATCCAGGCTTATTAATTTCTGGCTCTTTGTCTCAACTCCGTTTTCCTGGGTTCTTTGCCTTCTATACTTTTTCCATACTTAAGCATACTTGTCTTTGGCCTCTCCACACCTGGTAAACCATGGGCTCACTCTGGTCTTCCCGTTGTTTCTGTTGCCCCTTGGTACGAACCTCTCCACTGCCTCCGTGTACTTCGTGGTCACATGTTCCATCATGTTTTTTACCGTCTTTCCCTCTAGCTTGCTTACCCACTGCACCCATGTAGAAATTGCCTCATACTTGTGTAGTCCCATTTTTGGAGGTTTGGCTTCTCTCGTCCTTTTTGTGCTGCTTCACTCTCCATTATTAACTCTACTATGTATTTAAAACTCAAACAACATGATCACTAGTGTGTGATATCCCCTATGTCTTAACTGCTCAAGGTGAATATGAGGTCTAGCCTTCCTGGTTCATCGTCTCTCTCTCACTGGTTGTGTCCTTAACATGTTGGTACATGAAGTTTTCCAGTACTGCCTCCAGCATGTTGGCTCCCCATGTCTCTAGTCCCCATGTGGTTCCAGATTCTCCCAGTCAATCGCCTCATGGTTGAAATCCCCCATGATAAGTAGCTTTGCCCTCTCACGTGGGCCATTCTGGCAATGTCGGCTAGTGTGTCCACCATCACTCTGTTGCTCTTATCGTATTCCTGTCTTGCCCTCCTGCTGTTTGGTGGCAGGTTGTACATCACTGCTATCATCACTTTTGGGCCCCCAGTATAAAGTTTTCCTACTATGTGATCATCCACTACCTCTCTGACTAGTCCTCCCATCTTCTCAAAACTCCATTGGGGTGAGGGGGGTGTACTCACCTAGTTGTGGTTGCAGGGGTCGATTCATAGCTCCTGGTCCTGCCTCTTCGCTGGTTTCTACTAGGCCCCCCTCTCTCCCTTCTCCACAAGTTTCATCGAACCTCTTCTTAAAGCTATGTATGGATCCTGCCTCTACTTCATCACTCTCCCGATTGTCTCGCTTCCTGACAACTCTATGACTGAAGAAATACTTCCTAACATCCCCGTGACTCATATGAGTTTTCAACTTCCAGGTGTGACCCCTTGTTGCTGTGTCCCATCTCTGAAACATTATGTCGCTATTCATCTTCTCAATTCTTCTCAGTATTTTAAATGTCGTTATCATGTCCCCACTATTCCTCCCGTGTCGTTAGGTTGATTTCCCTTAATCTCTTCTCGTAGGGCATAACCCTTAGCTTTGGGACTAGTCTTGTTGCAAACCTTTGTACTTTCTCTAATTCCTCGACGTGCTTGACAAGGCGTGGGTTCCATACTGGTGCTGTATATTCAAATATGGGCCTGACATACACAGTGCATAGTGTCTAGAATGACTCCTTACTTAGATGTTAAAACGCTATACTTTGGTTTGCCAGGCGCCCACATACTGCAGGAGTTATTTGGCTGATGTGCGCCTCAGGAGATGTGCTCGGTATGATACCCCAGGATCCTTTTAAAACCTTGAGTGAGGTTTGTAGCCTTTGACTCCCTAACCTACCTCCTGCGGTCTTCTTTGCCCTTCCCCAATCTTCACGACTTTGCACTTGGTTGGGTTAAACTCCAGGAACCAGTTGTTGCACGAGGCCTGCAGCCTGTCCAGATCCCTTTGTACTCCTACCTGATCCTCATCCCTTTGACTTCTCCGCGTTAGCTTCACATAGTCTGCAAAACAGGGGCACCTCTGAATCTATTCCTTCCATCATGTCATTCACATATACCAGAAACAGCACTGGCCCTAGGACTGACACTTGTGGAACCCAGCTCGTCACAGGCGCCCACTCTGACACCTCTTCACATACCATCACTCGTTGTTTCCTTCCTGATCCACTGCAATGTCATTCCTGTTATTTCTGCCTGTTTATCTAGCTATTGTCGAAAGCCTTCGTACTGTCCAAGAAAATGTAGTCTATCCACACCCTCCCATCTCCTGTGTGTGTGTGGGGGGGGGGGTCTGCTGCTGCTGCATCCAATCCACTTCAAGGTTCATCGTGGTGTGCATTCAGAGATGCTCTTTTGCATACCTCTGTTGTAAGAAGTTACTGTCGCCTTCATGTCAGCTTGAACCAGTCTGGCCATTCTCCTCTGACCCCTTTCATTAGCAAGGCGTTTTCGCCCACAGAATAGCCGCTCACTGATATTTGTGCTTTTAACATAATTTCTGTAAATTCTAGACTCTTGTGCATGAAAATCCCAGATCACCAGTTTGAGATACTCTAACCACCTCGTCTGGCACCAACAATCATTTCATGGTCCATGACCATGTTTGCATACTTTTAGGCATTGAGGTGCTGCCACGTGATTGGCTGATTAGATATTTGCTTTAACGAGGTGTAACTAATAAAGTGGAGGGAGGGGAGGGGGAGAGAGAGAGAGAGAGAGAGAGAGAGAGAGAGAGAGAGAGAGAGAGAGAGAGAGAGAGAGAGAGAGAGAGAGAGAGACAGAAGGACAGACGCAGACAGACAGACAGACAGACAGACAGACGAGACAGAGCAGACAGACAGACAGACGACGAGACAGACAGCAGACAGACAGACAGAGACAGAGAGACAGACAGACAGAGAGACAGAGAGACAGAGAGACAGAGAGACAGACAGAAGACAGAGCAGAGAGACAGACAGAAGAGACAGACAGAGAGACAGACAGAGAGACAGACAGAGAGACAGACAGAGAAGACAGACAGACAGACAGACAGGAGACAGACAGACAGACAGACAGAGAGAGACAGACAGACAGAGACAGAGAGAGACAGACAGACAGAGAGAGACAGAGAGAGAGAGAGAGAGAGAGAGAGAGAGAGAGAGAGAGAGAGAGAGAGAGAGAGAGAGAGAGAGAGAGAAATAAGAGAGGAAGGGTGGGAAGGTTCAAGTGAGTGAATAAAACTTACCGTGAGGGACTCCCGCTTGCGGCCGCTGGTGATAAAGCTGAAGCCCTGAGTCTCGATGGCCACGCCCGTTCTCTGCACATGCTCTTCGATGTACCTGCACAACACAAACCACCAGTCACTACCCGCCTCACCATCCCAATGTTAAATTAACACAAAAGGAAAACACCCTTCATCTCTCAATTATACTTAATTATTTTTCATACTGGGGTTCCATACAAGACAATTACTGCGCTACTCGTCTACTATCCACGTGCGTCACTCGTCCAGCTATACTGACCAGACCAGAGCTGGAGTAAAATTCTGAAGGCCCCTGAGCTACAGGTACCGTAAGGCCACCAGTGATATTTTCAAAAGGATGAAAAATTAATCACAACAGTTCATATACGTGATGTAATAACATACTATAATTACAAACTTACAGCAGTAACTGTGAACACTTTTCACTTAATCTCTGGAGGCCCTCCAACTCGCGGAGTCCACTGGGGTGCAGCCCCTAAAGCCCCAGCCCTGGGTCAGACCCAACTGTGCTGAACCCAATAAACCTGGTTCTAATTACTGACAGAAAAGACGGCTTTTTTTCCTCATTGCAGACATTATCAAAACACCAACAGAAAACAATCAACTAAATGCTTCCTTCCAAAGCTATATTTTAAATTTGAGGCCAATGGTTTGTGCTCTACCTTGAATTCATAATTTTCAATACCCGTATACAGAATACAGCCTCTTTATTTATATCTTTCGTCCAATTTTAACATGACAATTCCATCACTCCTCATTCAACGACTTTACTACGTAAAAAAAAAGGTAGCAATGCACAAGATCCAGGTTGAGTGAGAGCAGGATCTGTTCTCACTCATCCTTGCCAATATTTTTTTTTAATCTACCCAACTCGTTTTTAAATCGCCCAAGAATTTGCTCCAATGACATTATTTGTAGTTTGTTTCACTCATGTACATCTGCTGCTAAACCAAATACTTGGAGAACTCCACCAAGTGAAACGTAGTCTCAATATGCCCCGTGGCCTGATCGCTAAAGCTCTTGCTTCACACGGCGAGGGTCTGCGTTCGATTACCAGCTCGGGTAGAAACATTGGGCGTGTTTCTTTACACCGGTTGTCTATGTTCACCCATCAGTAAAATGGGTACCTGGGAGTTAGTCGACTGGTGTGGGTCGCATCCTGGGACAAGGACCTAATTTGCCCGAAATGCTCTGCATAACAAGGGACTTTCTATATAGTAGTATGTCATTGATGTCAGCTAGACCTGTATACCTTGTACATGTACTTGTAGTAAATAAAGATATTATTAAAGATATTAATATGGGTCTCCACATTGCCAACGTGTATTTGTATTAGCTCGTCGGTTTTAACTCTCATTCCCATAGACTGTGTAATATGAATTGTGATTCTGCATATTTCTGGTAACACTTGTGAGTGATGTTGAATGTAGTGTATCGAGTGTCTTGCTGTAGAAATATCTAAATCTTCAGACTGGGTAGAGTTTTAGTCCCTGCGGGCCTGGCCTTCGTAAGGTGTTTCATCTACAGCTCCTGGGGCTTTTCGAGGTGTTAGGTTGCATGTACTATATTGCTGGGCCTATGGAAAGTGTTGATCTCCACTTCCTGGACCTATTAACACCGCCCAGGTTTCTGAAGGTCGAGGAGCATCTCTGCTCCTTTAGGGTTTTTGAGGTGTAGATGAATGGTTCAGAGAACCGACGAGTTGGTAAATTAGACACACAAGCAACACTTGGGTATCTTTATTGAGGAAACGTTTCGCCACACAGTGGCTTCATCAGTCCATACAAAGGAGAATCGTGAAGAACAGGAGGAGTTTGAGGTGGTCAGTCCCTCAACCTTGAGTCGATGTTGTCAGTCCATCAATCCTGAATAAAATACAATCTGAAGAAGATGTCCTCTCTTGAGCTACTCTACCAGCAGCTGAAGGAAGAACTGAGGGTAGCTAAGCTTGAGATACAGCGACTGACTGAGGAAAACAAGAGGATTCGTAGTAATCCCCCTGTTGAGAATCCTCAAGCCAGGAAAGGAACCTGGACAGTGGCTAAAACGCATGGGACAAAGTTAAGGCTCAAGAGGACGGGTGGAGAGGTAGAAACAACGAAGACCCAGGAGAATGTTGTGGAAACATCGAACCCATTCTCCGTGCTACCCGATGAATGTGAGTCGACTTCTGGGAGCGTCACGACGAAAGACACAAAGGAAGGTAAAAACATTGTTGTTGTTGGGGACAGTCAGGTTAGGTACATGGATAGGGCTTTCTGTTTGATTGATAGGAGTAGGAGACAGAGGGTTTGCTTTCCTGGGGCTGGGATGGAGGATATTGTTAGCCGTCTGGACGACATCATGAGAGGTAATGGGAGCAATCCTATTATCTGTCTCAGTGCTGGAGGCAACGATGTTGGCAGACGTAGGAGTGAGGACCTGACTAGCAGGTTTAGGTCAGCAATAGACATAATTAGGAAGAAGGGTGGGAACCCTGTCATATGTGGTATTTTGCCAAGGAGAGGAGTTGGAAATGAATGGCTGTCCAGGGCAATTGGTGTCAATTGCTGGCTGGACAAATACTGTAAGGAAAATTCAGTAACATTCATTGACAACTGGGACCTCTTCTATGGCAGAAATGACATGTATGCCAGGGATGGGGTTCACTTATCCAGGTCTGGGGTGGGGCACTGGCAACTGCAGTGGAGGGAGCTGTTAGGGCTTTAAACTAGAAATAGTTAGTGGTATGGGTTTTGGGGGGAATACAGAGAAGTCCCAGTGTAGTAATATTATAAGTTGTAGGAGAACTAGTAATAGGCAGAATAAGGTGGATAGTGGAAAGCTAGTGACACTAGATGACAAGGACAGTAATAGGTATAGTGGAAAACAGAGATGAGCAGGAAGGGTAAAGAGAAAGGAGGGTCTCTAAATATATATTACACCAATAGTCGTAGTGCTAGGAATAAGATGGACGAGTTGAGATTAGTTGCAAGTACGGGTAATATTGATGTTTTTGCAATAACTGAGACATGGTTTAATATGAAAAATCGGGACTTGCCTGCCGAATGTCACATTCAGGGTTTTAAATTGTTCCAAGTAGACAGAAGTATCGGGAAAGGGGTGGGTGGCACTCTATGTCCGTGATCATTTAAATTGTTGCATAAAAACGGGTATAAAGTCTGAATTAACACATACAGAGTCTGTCTGGATAGAATTTTCAGAGGGGTGTGAAAATTGATTTTAGGCGTGATTTACCGTCCTCCAAACTTAGATAGGGAACAAGGGAGACTACTTTGGGAGGAAATTGTTAAGGCCACAAGACACGATAACGTAGTAATTCTAGGGGACTTTAACTTTAGTCAGATTGATTGGAATTTCATGACAGGGAATTTAGAATCTAACGACTTTTTAGAAGTAGTTCAGGATTGCTTTTGAAGCAGTTTGTAACAGAACCTACAAGGGAAATAACCTACTTGACTTGGTTCTGGCAAGCAAGGAAACCCTTGTTAATAATTTAGAAATTACAGAGGAACTCGGCTCAAGCGACCACAAGTCAATTACCTTTAGCATTGAATGGATGTATGATAGTAGGGATAATTCAGTAATGGTCCCAGATTTTCGCTAGCAGATTATAATGGACTTAGAGAACACTTATCAACTGTGGACTGGGGTGAAGAAGAGAGGTATCAATATGACAGTTTTCTTAACACTATACAGGCTGCCCAAAGAACATTTATCCCGTATAAAGAAATTAGATCAAGTAGAAATGACCCAAAATGGATGAATAATAGGCTCAAATATCTTTTAGGGCAGAAGAAAGGAATTTATAGACGCATAAAAAGAGGTGAGGGTCATCTTATAAATCAGTATACTGACATTAAGAGGGACGTTAAAAGGGTATAAGAAAAGCTAAACGGGACTATGAAATTAAAGTTGCTAGGGATTCAAAAACTAACCCAAAAAGTTTTTTCCAGGTTTATAGAACAAAAGTTAGGGGTAAGATAGGTCCCCTTAAAAATAACTTTGAGCATCTTACTGACAAGGAGAATGATATGTGCTCTATTTTTAATAATTATTTTCTCTCGGTTTTCACACAGGAAGACATTAATAATATCCCAGTAATTAATTTTTACAGAGGCCCAGAAGAAGATAAATTATGTAATATCACAGTCACTAGCGAAATGATTATGAAACAGCTGGACCGACTGAAACAAAATAAATCGCCGGGTCCTGATGAGCTTTTTGCAAGGGTTCTTAAGGAATGCAAAATGGAACTCTGTGAACCAATATCTAACATTTTTAATTTATCTCTTCAAACAGGTGTAGTGTCTGATATGTGGAAGATGGCTAATGTAATTCCTATTTTTAAAGCAGGGGACAAGTCACTACCGTCAAACTACCGCCCAATAAGCCTGACCTCAATTGTAGGCAAATTACTAGAGTCAATTATAGCTGATATTATTAGAAGCCATCTAGATAACCATAATTTGATTAATGATACCCAGCATGGATTCACGAGGGGCCGTTCCTGCCTATCTAATTTATTAACCTTCTTCAGTAAAGCTTTTGAGGCTGTTGATCACGATAAAGAATTCGATATTGTTTATTTAGACTTTAGTAGGGCTTTTGATAGAGTCCGCACCAGAGACTGTTAAAGAAAGTGGCAGCTCATGGCATTGGGGGAAAAGTGCTGTCATGGATCGAGTCATGGCTCACCAATAGGAAGCAGAGAGTGTGCATAAATGGGGTTAAATCCGAATGGGGACTTGTAACAAGTGGTGTTCCACAGGGATCAGTCTTAGGCCCATTGTTATTTATAATATATATCAATGACCTTGATGAGGGAATTACTAGTGATATGAGCAAATTCGCCGACGACACGAAGATAGGTAGGATAATTGATTCAAACATAGATGTCATAGAACTTCAGGAAGATTTAGACAAACTTAATTCGTGGTCAGAAAAGTGGCAGATGCAGTTCAATGTAGATAAATGCAAGGTTCTGAAGCTCGGAGTGTCCATAACCCAAGCACTTATAAGTTAAATAACGTAGAACTTAGCCATACAGATTGAGAAGGACTTGGGGGTGATGGTAAGCAGCAACCTTAAACCAAGACAGCAATGCCTAAGCGTACGTAATAAGGCAAATAGATTACTGGGATTTATATCAAGAAGTGTTAGCAACAGAAGTCCAGAGGTTATATTACAGCTTTATACATCATTAGTAAGGCCTCACCTAGATTACGCAGCTCAGTTCTGGTCTCCATATTACAGAATGGACATAAATTCGTTAGAAAACATTCAGCGTAGAATGACTAAATTAATACATAGCATTAGAAATCTTCCTTACGAAGAAAGATTGAAGACCCTAAAATTACATTCACTTGTAAGACGTAGAATGAGGGAGACATGATCGAGGTATACAAGTGGAAAATGGGTATTAACAAAGGGGATATAAATAAGGTCTTGAGGATATCTCTCCAAGAGAGAACCCGCAATAATGGATTCAAGTTAGATAAGTTTAGATTTAGAAAGGATATAGGAAAGTATTGGTTTGGAAATAGGGTAGTTGATGAGTGGAACAGTCTGCCTAGTAGGGTTATTGAAGCTAGGACCTTGGGTAGTTTCAAATTTAGGTTGGATAAATTCATGAGTGAGAGGGTTGGATTTGAGTGGGACTCGGCATGAGTGGGTAGAATTGTCAAAGCTTATTTCTTGGGTAGCTTTGAAAATTGGGTTGAGCAAATATTCTGTTAGTGGGATGGATTGTGAAGGACCTGCCTAGTATGGGCCAACAGGCCTGCTGCAGTGTTCCTCCTTTCTTATGTTCTTATGTTCTTATGAGTGAGAGGGGTTGGATTTGAGTGGGACTCGCGCATGAGTGGGTAGAATTGTCAAAGCTTATTTCTTGGGTAGCATTGAAAATTGGGTTGAGCAAATATTCTGTTAGTGGGACGGATTGTGAAGGACCTGCCTAGTATGGGCCAACAGGCCTGCTGCAGTGTTCCTCCTTTCTTATGTTCTTATGTTCTTATGTGGGAAGAGGTAACTTATATACTGTAGGCAGGAGAGGTGCAGCAGTCGTAGGAGGTGTCACATTTGACCAATGTGGAAGTAGGTCGTGCCCAAGGGTTAGGCAAGAGAAGAATTCCCTGTATTAAGATACCAAGATGTTGCTGTGTCAGACAGGATGACTGATGAAGCCACTGTGGCGCGAAACGTTTCCTCAATAAAGATACCCAAGTGTTGCATATGTGTCTAATTTACCAGGGTTTGAGGTACAACTATGTCACTTGGATGTTATGAGATCCAGGAGGCTGGAGTTATGTGACACTGGGGATACCTGTCTTAGATCACGCAGCGACAAACTTAAGTCTAGTTTTAAATTACATAAGAAACAAAAACAATAATTTGAAACTTTGTCTTGACGAAACGTTGTCTTGAATGAAGTTTCTCACTACTGCTTTTTAGGGCTATAATCTACAACTTGTTAAGTAAAAGGACACAATTGCAACTAACGTGACATTTTATGTGGCAACGTTTGCTCTCCCGGAGCTTTCCAAGCCGTAACGGCTTGAGAAAGCTCCTGGAGAGCGAAATTGCCACAATAAAATGTCACGTTAGTGCAATTGTGTCCTTTTACTTAACATATTGTCGGTAATTCTACCAATATTATTACAATCTACAACTTGTCAGTATTCCCATACATAAGAACATAAGAAAGATGGAACACTGCAGCAGGCGTACTGGCCCAAGTCCAAGTCACCTACCGGCTTCACCTATCGACCCAACCTAGTCAGGTCCAGGTCACATCCACTTAAGGAAGGAGCACGGCATCAGACCTATTAGCACAAGCTAGTCAGGTCCAACTCACACCCACTCATATATTTATCGAACCTATTTTTAAAACTACACAACGTTTTAGCTTCTATGACGGTACTCGGGAGTTTGTTCCACTCATCCACAACTCTATTACCAAACCAGTGCTTTCCTACATCCTTCCTGAATCTGAATTTTTCCAACTTGAAACCATTGCTGCGAGTCCTGTCTTGGCTAGATATTTTTAGCACGCTATTTGCATTTCTTTTATTTATACTGTTTTCCATCTATACACCTCAATCATATCCCCCCTAATTCTACGCCTTTCTACAGAGTGCAACAGATTCAGGGCCCTCAGTCTATCCTCATAGGGAAGCTTTCTGATACATGAGATCAACTTTGTCATCCTCTGAACGTTTTCCAGTGCAGTTATATCCATTCTGCAATACGGTGACCAGAACTGTGCAGCATAATCTAAATGAGGCCTAACCAAAGATATATAGAGTTGAAGAACAACCTGAGGACTCCTATTATTTATACTTCTTGATATGAAGCTAAGTCTAATTTATTTTGGTCTTGGTTTGGATGGCGCAGAAATTAAGGTGCTACATCAAGTTGGAAAACGGTACATAGTAGTAGACTAGGAGACGATACTACTCATCAAATGTATATTAAAGATTCGTATCGACTGTGCACACTGACATCACTATCAGCATAGTTATCCTTCATAACAGTTACGTTGCCTTGAACATCTCTAAATAGCACTTGCGCAAAACACCAGAATTGCCACAGCAACCAGCACACCCAACAAAGACCTCACCACGACTAAGTGAAAAAATCCAGTCAATGCGTGTAGAGGCTATGACATGGTATACGTCAAAGAAACACACACAAACCTAAAGGAATACAACACAAACCTAAATAAATACATCACAAAGATGTGACACCCTGAACACCGGAAAACTACCAAGTGATGAAACTTATATCTGCTTAGTGATTAAGGAATCAGACCCACATACGTAAATGCCAAAAAAGCGGCATTAGTCTCCATTTCAGATGCTGTTTCATAGAACAAAGACAACTTCGTCACCTCTGAAATAATAACACGAATCCTACTGAAAGGTATGAACACAGCAGTCACCTGACAAATCATTTCTAATACAGCCTCTATCTACTACTACCACAATTTAGTGATAACGCCCAACCTCTTGTACTTAATTTTGTTCCCTTTATATGCCCTCTGTGTCCTTGTACTGTTTTTATTGGCTTGATAAAGCTCCTTGCAAGCGAAACATAACTAACGACGTTAAAAGGCAGGACATCCAAGAGTTCATACTGAACACCTCCCCCCCCCCATACAAAACAGAATTAGGCAAGTATTCTACATATGACAAACTAAATACAGGAAGGAACACCACAAGCATAGTTCCACTCCTGTAACCACAAATTGTAATTACAAAAAGGTAATTACACACACAAAAGGTTGAATTCTCCACTCACCGCCTCTACCCCTTCCCACACACAATATTAGGAATTACTACCTGTCTTGGGGTGCCAGACAACTGAAATATACTGGCTGATGTGGTAGTATGATTAGTAAGTTTATCCAGGTACAGCTACACATAAATATAGTTACATAAACTATCATACTTAGCAGCGTGTGTGTAGATTACCTAGGATAACCCAAAAAGGTCAGTCAATGTGACTTATTTCCACTGGGGTCTAAGACGCCAGGAACCGTAAATGCCGGCTAATATGACAGTAGAAGTGGAATCAGTACAAATCTTTCTACCTTCAGAAACATAATTGGGTGAGCGCACATGGACTCGCCAAGGGTTCAAACTCCACCTGTTTCATGTTTTTTTTTTTTTACTGCACTATATACTAGGTTATATACTAGGTTAAGCAGCCCATGCTGCCAGACAGCTCCTTTTTTCACTTACTTATGTATTTGCCTAATCTTTTTTTTAAAGCTACATAGTCTACCTGGAGGGTATGCTGGGGATCAACGCCCCCGCGGCCCGGTCCATGACCAGGCCTCCCCGGTGGATCAGGGCCTGATCAACTAAGCTGTTACTGATGGACACAACCTGGCTGATCGGGTACTGACTTTGGTATCTGTCCAGCTCCCTCTTGAAAACAAGCAGGTATGTATCGGTAATTCCCCTTATGCCTGGTGTGAGGCTGATGAACAAACTTGGGCCCCGGACACTTATGGTGTTTTCTCTTACTGTACCAATGGCGCCCCTACTTTTCATTGTGGGTATGTTGCACCGCCTGCCATGTCTTTTGCTTTCTTAGGGAGTGATTTGTGTGTGTAGATTAGGGACCAGTCCTTCTAAGATTTTCCTAGTGTAGATTATGATTCACCTCTCTCGCCTGCGCTCCAGTGAGTACAAGTCAAGTGTTTCCAAGCGTTCCCAGTAGTATCCCAAAGTATTTGCTACAGTGGCGCTACTTTGAAGTTTCCTCCATTCTGTAACTGTTGCCAAACCAAGTATCTTCATCAGGTGCCAGATCAACCAGGCTATGATGGATATGTGGGTCAGCAGGCCACTAGCAGCAACAGCCTGGCTGACCATGCAAGCACTAGCCGAGTCTGGCCCAAGTCCGGGCTCGGAACTCATCAAAGGTATACATCCTTTCAAAATAAGTGCCACAACTATTTTAGCTTTATTTATACTAACTTTTTTTTCCTATTTTCCCTTAAGGGGATTAACTGTTTTTCTGTTTACACATTTTCCAGATTAGGCAAAGCCTGTGTAACGTGAAGACCAGAACTGCGCCGCATAATTCTAAATACTCATTAAGAATATGTATCGAGTTGTGTGTGACCTTAGAACTTTTGACTTAATTCGTGATATAAAGTGAAGCCGTCAATTGGCTTTATTGCTTACACTTATGCACTACAGCCTAGACATCAGTCTTGCTAACCAGGACTCCCAAATTATAGATCATTTGAATATAAGTGGCGAAATTATTTTCTTTCTCAATGACTAATGCTTTAATTTATGCTTTAATTTCGTCCATAATTTACTTGGGAGGATTTTTTAAGCAGGCAAACAAACTCTTATATATACATAAATTAAAATGGTGATTTTTTTTTAAACTTTGACAACAATTCAAAGTATAAACAAAATATGAACTTTATTATACTATTTGACTGCTGAGTTATCCTAGGTTAAATCTTCATAATTAGTCCCCGCGTGTATTCTATATGCCTAGAGCAAGTATTTTAGAACGTCAAAATAGGATCCTTAACGAAGCATCTATAAATGTAACGCGAATAAATTATACTTGAAATGCATAATACTTCAGTTTCACTTTGAAATCATATCTTATGCATGACAAAACACGAGTCGACGACCACGTGGTACACTACGCTCAAGAAACTCCATGAATGAAATTAAATATTGGAACCCCAATGGAAATGAGGCATATTTGTTTCAGTTTATAGGGTTATCCTAAGCTAAATCTACCATTGTAAAAAAAATATTTGTATGCTATACAGACAAAACTTAAATAAAGGCTTTTTTTTTTCTTTTACTTTACATGACAACATTTAAAAGTGCGGCAGCCTGTCATCTTCGGGCTTGCAAAATCTATAAATATATAAGCCAATTAATAATACACGTCAGCTGCTGTATAAACATGATTTAATATTTTAGAAACTAGGTACCAAGCAGCATAGTGTGGTAAGCCAGTGCCGTTGAACCTATATACAACAGGTCGTCTGCACAAACACATAAAGACCTCTGTACATTGGATCATCTGCATATATACTTACATATAATGGATCATTTACACAAAGATTTCCATAACAATTGGACAGGCGCACAACGTTTCAGATATATACATATAATGAAATGCCGCTACAATATTACCGAAGCATATAATGTACTGTGAATCTCACCTTCACATGGTGGTGTGTTATAAACTTTTCCCATAGAGAAGGACACACAGACAAGCAACACCATAGTGGAGCCGACGTGCTGTCCCACCAACACAAAATGCTGCCACCAACGATCTTTTCGCTCAGTCAAGACACGCTCATCATCTTCCCGGTAGAGCACGTTCCTGCCAGACACGCTTGGGGGCACGAAGAGGCGGGGATGATGGGAGTGGTGTGGGGGGAGGTTGGCTACATATCCACTACACCAACACTACCTCACGCACCACCCTATTCACCACCACCACCATCCTTGCCTTCACTAAGGGAGCTGCTACTCCTTTTCCCTCGCCATCAAAATTAACATAAGTGATCATTATCACTAACAAAATTTTGTGCTTTCACTGGTACTTATTAGAACATGTTCCTCGCGTATCACAAACTTTAAAACCTTACGTAAATTCACACGACTCAACTTGCAACTAACGTACATCTAATCTTGAAAAATGGGTTCGATTTCAACATTAAGATTAAGTTTTCAAATTCTTATCAAGTGGTAGTAGCGAAAGGTGGGGCATGGATGATTTTTTTTTTCAAGTGTCTGCTGACGCGGGTGTCATGTGTGGGTGCCACTACTGCCTCTAAGTGCCACTGGCGCAGCTGCTGCTTCTTACAAGTGCCACTACCGCAGCTGATGCCTCCTGTAAGTGCCACTGGACCAGCTGCCGAAAGTGCCACTACTGCCGCTCACTTCCTAATGGCAGAGGATTCCCCCTCACCCAGCGGGAGGTAAAACAAGCCCGTCATTCAAGCCGAGCGCTACCTTAAGTAACGCCTTACCCTCCTCCTCCAAATCTTAAACTAATGGCTATCAATTATTCTCTGTCAATGCTCGCCCAACTACTTGAATGGCTTAAAGAACAGTTCCTCGCCGCTGAAGACTATAGAAAATACAGTAACTGTCGTGTGTTTAAGAGAGGGTCAAGACGTGGGGACGATAATGGAGAAGGGGTGGGTGGAAGAGTAATTTAAGATGGGCGAGGGATGGGGTTGAATTGCCAGTCTTATTTTTGCTAACAATATTTCATAAACAATAATTAGGTAAAGGGTAAATATGGTGGATGAGGGAAGGGTAAGTTAGAAGTGTGTCAATACAGGGGCCGAGTTCATGACTATATTTTTAATTACTTGTACTTGTAGTAAATAAAGATATTATATTATTATTATTATTATTAAAGGATTAGGAGGGAAGTGGATTGCCATGGTGGGTCGAGGAAAAGAATGGTTACGTGGGTATTTTCTTGTAATTAACATATGCATTGCAGTGTGCGGATACTTTTATCCAACAATTTAATAATTCCAGCATGACTGGAGTTTCTAACACATTTGCACAGCAATTCTTCCCTGGATGCCACTTCTAAGAGGTTGGTGGGAGGAGTGTGGGTGGTTTTGGTAGGTGATTGGGTGGTGGGAGGAAGGATGCGTGGGAGTAGGAACGTTTATAAGTATGGAGTTTGTAGTTCATCTACTCTACCCCCCCCCCCTCCAATCATTTTGTACCATACCATCCTCCCCATACAGTTAGGGAAAAGCCTAGCTGAAAGTGGACGGAAGGTGGAGCCGCTACCACTCCTTATGCTAAATGACCTACATGGGTTTAGCGCTTCAGATAAAACAATCCCCGTACATTGTTACAAGTGGGCCCTCACCCATGATTCTCTGTCTTACCTAACACAAGTTTAAACAATCGTGTTAATATACTGCCCAATATGACACTACTGAAACAAATACGTATTTAAAACGTACTGCAAATTTAATATAAGGTAAATATCCTGGACGGTACCATAGGCCAGGATGAATGACAAAAAAAAAAAAAAAAAAAAAAACCTGAAAGCTACCAAGTAAAACAATTGAAATTAAAACATAAAACAAAATGTCTTCACATTTGTCTAAAAAAAAACAGGATTAAAATCACAATGGTTCTTTATCCAACTCCACTGAGTATGGCAGATATAATTTAAGGGAAGGCATCGTGTGTTGCTCTTTATGTCTTTAATAACAACACTCAGTAGCAAGCAATCTTCAATACCATATAAAAGGACAGCATTAAATACACACGGATACCTTAGCACACGGATATTAATCTGATATAACATACACGGTAGCGCAATAACCAATACATGATGAAAAGTATAAGTATGAAAGAAGTTTGCTAATACTATCATTTTTTTTTTGAACGACACAAAGATAAGTTCAAGCCTCTTAAAATAAGTAGGACGACAACTCAATATATACTATTGGCCTCTACAATATGATATATAAAAGAGGAATATAGTTTAAAAACTAAAAAAGTACGCAAATTTCCTGTATACTGAGACTAGTACAAGCGTATGTGCCAATGAGCAGACAATAAACGACCATTTCATGTACAATGTAAATTACCTAGGCAACCTGATACAAATGTACTACGGTATATTTACGTTGGCTTTATATTTAGGTTAATTTTTTACAATGGTTTTATATAGTCCATTATGATGAATTTAATCAAGGATAATATAATACACAGTCACTTATTTCCATTATGGTCCTGTGTATTAAAATGTGACGAAACTTCCACTTATGGATTCTTCAATGAGAAATAAAATATTAGCCTGTAATAAAGGCACTGAGTTACACAGGAAAGTGAGTGTCTCATGTATGGCAACATCTACTGTAGAGATAATCGCGTCCTCTACCAACACTACCCGAGTATAGAGCACACATCCTCTCACCCCAACAGACAACATGAATATCTACCACCCTCCCCCTAAACCCCTACCCTAACCCTAACCCTGCTACTGCCCCCGCGCCTGCCTTCCCGCACGGGATGCAGAGTAGCTCAGTGGTGAGAGCGTTGGCTTCACAACCGAAAGGTACCACATTTGAACCCTGGGCCTGTGAAACGTGCACAGATTTCCTTACGTCTTTGCCTACCTAGTAGTAAAAATATGTACCCATTTGTTAAGACACTTGCGGGTCGAACCGTTCAAAGAAAAATGTTAGTAACTCGAGTCCTGCAGGAAGCCACATATGCCGATGCGTAAATCCCCAATCCGGCTGACAATCATATTATGAACAAGATGGCAATGTCTAAAAAAAATCTGGAAGTAGTCAAGAGTTGGATAAAAGGTAGTCGTGCAATGTGATATATCTAATGATGTTAAAATAAAAGCCTTCGCCCACTGGGCATGTATACCTAGAGGCTGGTTTAGAAAAGCACGCAAGCAAACACTAGGACATACTATTAGAAAACGTTTCGGTCCTGGGACCTTGATCACTTTCTAAACCAACTTGTCGATGTTTATTACCAAGGTTTATACCATACCTAGAGGGTATTCCGAGGGTCAACGCCCCCGTGGCTCAGTCCATGACCAGGCCTCGCGGTGGATCAGGGCCTGATCAACCAGGCTGTTACTAATGGCTGCACGCAAACCGACGAAGGAATCACAGCTCGGCTGGTCAGGTACTGACTTAGGTGTATGCCCAGCTTCCTCTTGAAGACAGCCAGGGGTCTATTGGTAATCCCCCTTATGTATGCTGGGAGGCAGTCTTGGACCCCTGACACTTGTGTTGTCTCTTAGCATACTCATGGCTCCCCTGCTTTTCATTTGGGGGGATGGTGCACTGCCTGCCGAGTCTTTTGCTTTCGTAGGGAATGATTTTCGTGTGCAGATTTGAGACTAGTCCCTCTAGGATTTTCCAAGTGTATATTAACATGCATCTTTCTCGCCTGCATTCTAAGGAGTATAGGTCGAGGGACTTCAACCGTTCCCAGTAATTTAGGTCTTTATGGTACTTATACGTGCAGTAGAAGTTCTCTATATTATCCAGATCTGCAATTTCGCCTGCCTTGAAAGGGACCGTTAGTATACAGCAATATTCCAACCCAAAGAGGACAAGCGACTTGAAGAGAATCATCAATGGCTTGGCATCCCTAATTTTGAAGGTTCTCATTATCCATCCAATCATTTCCCTAGCAGATGTGATAGATACATTGTTGTGATCTTTGAAAGTGAGATTCTCTGACGTTATCACTTCCAGGTCCTTCACATCAGTTTTTCGCTTTATTGTGTGGTTGTAATTTATTTTATACTCCAATCCAGCTTTTATTTCCTCGAGTTTTCCATAGCGGAATAATTAAAATTTGTCTTCATTAAACTTCATATTGTTTTCTGACGCCCATTTAAAGACTTGGTTAATGTCCGCTTGGAGATTTACAGTGTCCTCGATGGATGACACTCATGCAAATTCTGGTATCATCAGCAAGGGAGGACACGGTACTGCGGCTTACATCTCTGTCTATGTCAAATATGATGATGAGGAATAGGATGGGAGCGAGTACTGTACTTTGTGGAACAGAGCTGTAACCGCCTCTGACTTTACTCTGTTTACTATTACACATTGTGTTCTATTTGTTAGGAAGTTATAGATCTATCTACCAACTTTTCCTGTTATTCCTCTATCACATTTTTGTGTGCTATTACACCATGATCGCACTTGAAGGCTTTCGCAAAGTCTGTGTATATTACATCTGCATTTTGATTGTCCTCCAGTGCATCCATGCCATAGTAATCCAGTAGCTGTAAGAGGCAGGAGCGACCCGCTCTAAACCCATACTGACCTGGATTGTGCAAGTGATGGGTAAACAAGTGGTTGGCGATCTTGCTTCTTAGAACACTTTCAAAGATATTTATGATGTGGAACGTTAGTGCTATCGGTCTGTAATTCTTTGCAATTGCTTTACTGCCATACTTGTGGAGTGGGCCTATATCTGCTGTTTTTAGTGACTGGGATGACCCCCGAGTCTAAGCTCCCTCTCCATAGAATATTTAAGACACGTGAAAGGGAGTTCTTGATGAATCTGTTGCAGATATTTAATAGCTAGTGTGTGTGAATTTTCATCTGAGCTGCCTCCTGGGGTTATCTCTGCTAAGGCATTATTTGCCACATTTCATCATTTTAGATGTCTTAAATTGAAATCACCCAGCAACAAGATATTTGGGGCTGGGGTTCGGAGATTTTCCAGACAGTAGTCAATTTTCAAAAGCTGTTCCTTGAACTGTTGGGGAATTGTATCAAGTAGCTTGTATAAAACCACAATGACAAGGTTTTGGTTTTTCAATCTTCACTGCCAAAACTTCAACTACATCATTTGCGGTGTTTAGTAATTCCAAGCAAATGAGAAACTGTGACATACAGGCCAACCCCTCTTTGTTGCCTGTTATTTCTGTCGCATCTGAATAAGTTATACCCTGGGATCCATATTTCGCTGTCAAATATGTGGGGGGGGGGTTTCTGTGAAAACCGCAAACATTGCATTTGACTCTTGTGAGCAGTCCACTAATAACAGGTATTGCGTTTGTTGATGGCTTTAGATCCTGTATATTTGCAAATACAAATGTTGTATTGATGGTATGTGGGGGGCTTTATTTGGCATTAATATCTGTTGTTCTAGAGTGAGGGTCACTGATTGTGCCTCCACGCCAGTAGTGATCCGATGTGTAGCATTGTTATTTTTGAAGAGACAAGTACTCTATTACAAATATCTGGACCAGTACCAAAGACTTGTGGAACACTTGAGACTCTCCCTACAGTATAAAGCAACCAAGGTGGTAAGAGATCTCTAAGTACAACGGTCTTATTGGCTTCAGTCTTCACGCCTGGATCTTCTTTGATCTTCGGACCTTTCATGAGTTATGAGTTTTGCTACTCCTGGAGCCCGGCCCTGGGCCAGGCTTGCCCAGTCCACCAAGCTGTTGCTTCTGGCAGCCAGCTGGCCCACATATCCATCACAGTTTGGTTGATCCGGCACTTGAGGTACTTGTCCGGTTTCCTCTTGAAAATTTCTACACTTGTCCCGCTAATGTTTCTGGCATCCTTTGCTAAGATGTTAAAAAGGCTGGAACGAAGGACGTTGACACAATATGCTCTTATTGTACCTACGGGGCTCCTACTTTTCACTGGGTTTATTGTACATTTTCTCCCAGGCTTCACTGCAGTATGTTATAGAAGTATGTGGATTAAGGCCAGGCCCTCAGCACCTTCCACGTATATATTATGATGTATCTTTCTCCTCTACTCCACTGAGTTCCAACTCCTCACCTGCTAGGAACAGAGCTATCAGTAATGAACAATATTCTAAACGAGATAACACAAGCGATTTAAAGTGTTTCCACTGGCACTATTTCTCTTAGTTTTGATTTTTTATTATTATCTATTCCGTCACTTTCCTCTGTCGTGACTTTTGCCTTATTGTGTTCTTTGATATAAAGGTCAACTGATATAATTACTCCAAGGTCTTTCAATTATTCTCTTCGTTCTAAATGATGATCCTCTCAGGTTTTATATACAGTGTCTCCTTTTAGTTATTCATTCTTTCCCTACCTAAGCAGCTAGAACTTATCACCAATGAACGTCATACAAGTCTTAACTGCCCAATGAAAAACTGCTTATATATTCTTGCAATTATTCGGTGTCTTGTACCGAGGTGATTTTCATGCATATTTTGGTATCGTCCGCATGATATAAAAATGTGGCGAGTGTTTTTTGTCTGCTATGAGGATAAGAAACCGTCAACGCGCGAGGACTGTGCCTTGGGGATGCAGTTTTTTTTTTACTTCGCTTATGCTGGATTTCGCTGTTTACTGCTACTTTTTGTGTTCTGTCAGAAAGTTGAATATTCATTTGCCTACTTCCCCCGTTATGCCTGCATGTAAACTGCCTGTGGAATTTTTTTTTACATAATTTCCTAAATGTAGAACATATAATTGCGTAAAATGTGATGTTATTTGGACCCTTCGAGAAATTTCGAGCGAGAGGGGAGGCAGAACAGCCGGGGGAGTGACGCCACAGAAGACTCCATAGTGAATTTAATGTGTGAAAACTGGACTGAATTGTGCAATGTAATCAGGCGTTCTCAAAGGTCAATTGGTGTATATCGGCCTCAATCTGTAATTTAGAAATTTCTGACATGTTCCTGCTGAAGAATTGGGATAATGTGGAAAGCCCTTATAATTCGGCAACCAGGACAGAAAAATAGAGGACACCAATTCTCCCAGGAGCACACCTCAGCTAAGAGACGCTTACCCATATTATACAGTAGTTTTTACGTTGGCCATCGTAAATCTAGCTGCTAGGGTAAGGTTAGTGTGTGTTCCATCAGCATTAAGTGTCTTCCTGTTATAAATGGTAATACGAAAATCTTGCATACCCAGCAAGCCCACTCATATAGAATCCACAACTTTAATTTACCAGAGTAGCTGGTTTTAGTATTGTAATTATTAATTTAATGTCAGGTCTAGCTTTTTGAGAGTGTTAGGGAGTGGACATCGAGGGAGTTACAGTTCGACGATCTGCTGTGACTTAAGTTCAACTTACCTCACCCAAATTACTTGCAGGTAATACCCTGTAAGTCTCCTGCAGGTGATTTGCTCACATAATAATAATTCACACTGCCCAAAATATATATTATCCTTAGCATCCAGTTAAATTATTAACCGTTGCCGGTCACGTCCTATCCAGACTTCGTTATTTTTGTTAACCGATTTTAGTTTTAACCTATATCCAAAATCCGCTAAAGAGATGTTTGTAATTCAGGACGGTAGTTGTTTCTACCACGAGTTATACAAAGTGTTTCCTGCTTCCCACACGTACACCCACAGTATACCAATGACAGTCTCTCCCACATCTAGAATCTGTATAGCCTCTATATCCTACAGTTGAGAATGCCACCCTAAGCTACACACAGCACTCCATGGTTACTAATGACATTATTGGCAAGCCACCACATATCCATTTCCCTGCATCCTAAGGATCAGAGTGGCTTAGTCTAATTCACAGGCGGCTTTGAAAGAAACACGTTATTTCTCCAAGTGGTAAGCAGGGGTTAAAATGATTTAGAGAAGGAATGTGATACAGCATGCAAAACATACACGCCAGTATGGTACTCCCTAACACAGCCAACACAACTACCAAAAGTAACAAAATTGTCATACTGAGGCAGAAGGGAAAAATTATCTTAAATATTATTAGATCCTTAATTTCCTCTAATTATCACTATGGCAAAAGTACGATGATGGATAACCATACAGCTCTTATTCAAGTAATGTTACATAACCTGACAAGGTATACTCTACCATTATCATATTCACTCTAGCATACATAACGTGGGGGGGGGGAGTGAGTGTGTGTGTGTTAGTTACCATTTTGTCCTAGGCACATGTCGATTAGACACTGCCTGTTGTTGTGTGTGTGTGTGTGTGTGTGTGTGTGTGTGTGTACACACTAAATGTTCGGCCTGCTGTGAACGGCCTGTGGTGCTAAGGCGCTAGCCATGCCATCGTGTGTGTGTGTGTGTGTGTGTGTGTTGTGTGTGTGTGTGTGTGTGTGTGGTGATGTGTGTGTGTGTGTGTTTGTGTGTGTGTTTGTGTGTGTACTCACCTATTTGTGGTTGCAGGGGTCGATTCATAGCTCCTGGCCCCACCTCTTCACTGATTGCTACTAGGTCATCTCTCTCCCTGCTCCATGAGCTTTATCAAACCTCGTCTTAAAACTATGTATGGTTCCTGCCTCCACTACGTCACTTTCTAGGCTATTCCACTTCCTGACAACTCTATGACTGAAGAAATACTTCCTAACATCCCTTTGACTCATAGGAGTCTTCAACTTCAAACTGTGACCCCTTGTTTATGTGTCCCCTCTCTGGAACATCTTGTCTCTGTCCACCTTATCTATTCCTCGCAGTATTTTATATGTCGTTATCATGTCTCCCTAACCCTCCTGTCCTCTAGTGTCGTCAGGCCGATTTCCCTTAACCTTTCTTCGTAGGACAATCCCCTTAGCTTTGGGACTAGTCTTGTTGCAAACCTCTGCACACACACTAATTTCCTGACGTGCTTGACCAGGTGTGGGTTCCAAACTGGTGCTGCATACTCCAGTATGGGCCTGACGTATATGGTGTACAGAGTCTTGAACGATTCCTTAGTGAGGTATTGGAACGCTATTCTTAGGTTTGCCAGCCGCCCGTATGCTGCAGCAGTTATCTGATTGATGTGTGCCTCAGGAGATGTGCTCGGTATTATACTCACCCCAAGATCTTTTTCCTTGAGTGAGGTTTGCAGTCTTTGGCCACCTAGATTATACTCTGTCTGCGGTCTTCTTTGCCCTTCCCCGATCTTCATGACTTTACATTTGGCGGGGTTTTATAAATTCAAGGAGCCATTTACTGGACCAGGCTTGTAGCCTGTCTAGGTCTCTTTGTAGTCCTACCTGATCCTCAACTGATTTAATTCTTCTCATTAACTTCACATCATCTGCAAACAGGGACACTTCTGAGTCTATCCCTTCCGTTATGTCATTCACATATACCAAAAACAGTACAGGTCCTAGGACTGACCCTTGTGGAACCCCACTCGTCACAGGTGTCCACTCTGACACCTCGTCACGTACCATGACTCGTTGTTGCCTCCCTGTCAGATATTCTCTGATCCATTGCAGTGCCTTTCCTGTTACGTGTGCCTGATCCTCTAGCTTTTGCATTAACCTCTTGTGAGGAACTGTCGAACGCCTTCTTGCAGTCCAAGAAAATGCAGTCTATCCACCCCTCTCTCTCGTGTCTTACTTCTGTTACCTTGTCATAAAAATCCAGTAGGTTTGTAACACAGGATTTTCCTTCCCTGAAACCGTGCTGGTTGTCGTTTATAAGCTTGTGTCTTTCTAGGTGCTCCACCACTCTCCTCCTCATGATCTTCTCCATGACTTTGCATACTATACACGTCAGTGACACAGGTCTATAGTTTAATGCCTCGTGTCTGTCCCTTTCTTAAAAATTGGGACTACATTTGCCATCTTCCACCCTCAGGTAGTTGCCCAGTTTCAATGGAAGTGTTGAAGATTTTGTTAGTGGCACACTTAACATCTCTGCCCTCTCTAAGGACCCACGGATAAATGTTGTCAGGTCCCACCGCTTTTGAGGTATCGAGTTCACATAGCAGCTTCTTCACCTCCTCCTTGGTTGTGTGTATTCCATCCAGCACTTGTTGGTATACCTCCCTATTCTGAATTCCTGAGTCCTTCCTGTCTCCTCTGTAAATACTTCTTTAAATCTCACGTCGAGCTCCTCACATACCTCTTGGTCGTTTCTTGTGAACTCCCCACCTTCCTTCCTCAGCCTGATTACCTGGTCCTTGACTGTTGTTTTCCTCCTGATGTGGCTGTACAACAGCTTTGGGTCGACTTGACTTTGATGCTATATTTTCGTATTGTCGCTGAGCCTCCCTTACCTGTGCATATTCGTTTCTGGCTCTTCGGCTAATCTCTTTATTTTCCTGGGTCCTTTGTCTTCTGTACTTTTTCCATTCTCTAGTGCACTTAGTTTTTGCCTCCCAACACCTTTGGGTGAACCAAGGACTCGTTCTGGTCTTCCCGTTACTTGTTTCCCTTGGGGACAAACCTCTCCTCTGCCTCTTTGCATTTGGTTGTCACATATTCCATGTGTTAGTTAGTTACCATTTTGTCCTAGGCACATGTTGATTAGACACTAGGCCTGTTGTATGTGTGTGTGTGTGTGTAAGGAAACACTTCGAAATGTTTCCGCCCCGTCGGGAATAGAACCCGGGCCCTCCGTGCGTGAAGCGAGAGCTTTACCACCAGACCACCGGTGTGTGCGTGTGTGTACTCACCTATTTGTGGTTGCAGGGGTCGATTCATAGCTCCTGGCACCGCCTCTTCACTGATTGCTACTAGGTCCTCTCTCTCCCTGCTCCATGAGCTTTATCAAACCTAGTCTTAAAACTATGTATGGTTCCTGCCTCCACTATGTGCTTTCTAGGCTATTCCACTTCCTGACAACTCTATGACTGAAGAAATACTTCCTAACATCCCTTTGACTCTAAGAGTCTTCAACTTCCAATTTGACCCCTTGTTTCTGTGTCCCCTCTCTGGAACATCTTGTCTCTGTCCACCTTATCTATTCCTCGCAGTATTTTATATGTCGTTATCATGTCTCCCTAACCCTCCTGTCCTCTAGTGTCGTCAGGCCGATTTCCCTTTACCTTTCTTCGTAGGACAATCCCCTTAGCTCTGGGACTAGTCTTGTTGCAAACCTTTGCACTTTCTCTAATTTATTGACGTGCTTGACCAGGTGTGGGTTCCAAACTGGTGCTGCATACTCCAGTATGGGCCTGACGTATATGGTGTACAGAGTCTTGAATGATTCCTTAGTGAGGTATTGGAACGCTATTCTTAGGTTTGCCAGCCGCCCGTATGCTGCAGCAGTTATCTGATTGATGTGTGCCTCAGGAGATGTGCTCGGTATATACTCACCCCAAGATCTTTTCTTTGAGTGAGGTTTGCAGTCTTTGGCCACCTAGACTATACTCTGTCTGCGGTCTTCTTTGCCCTTCCCCGATCTTCATGACTTTACATTTGGCAGGGTTAAATTCAAGGAGCCAGTTACTGGACCAGGCTTGTAGCCTGTCCAGTTCTCTTTGTAGTCCTGCCTGATCCTCGACTGATTTGATTCTTCTCATTAACTTCACATCATCTGCAAACAGGGACACTTCTGAGTCTATCCCTTCCGTTATGTCATTCACATATACCAAAAACAGTACAGGTCCTAGGACTGACCCCTGTGGAACCCCACTCATCACAGGTGCCCACTCTGACACCTCGTCACGTACCATGACTCGTTGTTGCCTCCCTGTCAGATATTCTCTGATCCATTGCAGTGCTTTTCCTGTTACGTGTGCCTGATCCTCTAGCTTTTGCATTAACCTCTTGTGAGGAACTGTATCGAATGCCTTCTTGCAGTGTGTGTGTGTTAGTTACCATTTTGTCCAAGGCACATGTCGATTAGACACTAGGCCTGTTGTATGTATGTGTGTGTGTGTGTGTGTAACGAAACACTTCGAAATGTTTCGGCACCGCCGGGAATTGAACCCGGGTCCTCTGTGCGTGAAGCAAGAGCGGTAGCCACCATGCCATCGGGTATGTGTGTGTGTGTGTGTGTGTGTGTGTGTGTGTGTGTGTGTGTGTGTGTGTGTTTGTTTGTTTTAACATTTCACCTGGAACGTGAGAATGGATACTGTCATTATCTTGAAGAGAGCAGCAGCCAAGCGGCGGAAACGTGACCCGCGTCTCCCATTACCACCACCTCTGGCAATCCCAAAGTAACCTGACGCTGTTTACCGCCTCTCGTATCCACTCATCATATATATCTTGGTCTCACCATCCCACTAGTCTGTCTGACATGATTACAACATCAACACAAACAATGATCCAGCTAAAACACTAATCCCTCTTCTCCCTGCCCCCCTTAAAACAAAAAAAAACAAAAACATTCATTACAAATATTAATTTAGTCTACTATCCGACTCAGTTGTAAATACCGAAAAAAACTAAACCTAGGCAACGACTCTAGTACCCTTGTATGTCAACTGCTGCCCCCAACTCTGGCTAAGAGTGTTGAGCTCTAAATACAAGCCCCATTTATATTTAAGCGTTCATAACATAATTTATTAAATAAAATTTACAATAGAGCGCCGTTTTGATGTCATATTCAGTTTTCCCACTAAGACGGTGACTAATCTTCAGAACAGGATATTATTGTTATGGGAGTGGTAAATAGTCTCAGGACCACCACTAAGGTCAACCCCTTGATACAAGACCAGGGTAGAAAGCCATGGGTGCGCATTTATTTACACGTGAATGTACTATATGTGGATAATCCGGTGTATGGGATGTGGGGGGAAGGGTATTATACGTCCACGTTACACAAGTTAGCGTCAACAGATTAATTAAATAAGATTTATGGTCACTTACAAGTGATAATTTATTGAGCACACTCCTATATCATGTGTATAACACTAGTATATTTATTGTGGAGAATTAATATTCCATAATAAAGATCCCAAAGTGTTGTACGTGTCTTATTCATCTGATTATCGGTTTTGTTTACAATACATAATAAATAAATAAATAAATACTAGTTACTATGCATATTATTATTTAATATACATACTTGTCAATGTGATTTTTTTCAAGATTTACTAGATACCTGTATGCAAATGTTATTTTAGAGCAGTTATCTGCAATGTTAGAAACGTTAACTTTATTGTTCTAGAGTGGTACATAAATGTCGTGTGCATACACTTGTATTCATTAGTGCTTTATGGTGTGCTGGTGAATAGAGAGTAGCTGACAAGCTAGAAATGTGAAGCACGTGTAGCAGATCAAGCCTCTGTGTTAGACGACGCTTGTCCTAAACAAGGCTTTATCAGATCTTTAAGACTTGAAATAGGCTTTTTAAACTGACTGCTACACACGTTTGACATTCCTACTTTATATTGTCATCTGCAAGTATTTAATGGCAGCTGCTGATTTTATCGTCTTAGCGTAGTGTTTAGTTTTGATTTAAATATGGTAGCGTTGTCATTAACTTTTAAAATCCTAACCTACTACCTCAGTCTTTCACAGGTTTTGCAATAATAAATTTACAGTCTGCTGTTCTGCAAAACGATTTGCCTAAAAAGTACGACCTATATGCACGATACTCACATTTGTACCACAGTTAAGGGTTCTCCGGGATTAAGAACGTTAAGAGTGGCTACAAATATTTTACAGGGTAAATTTTCATATCTGATTTCATTCTAAATATATTATGTTGGAAATATAAAGCAAATAATAAACTACCTATCACAGTGTGTAAAGAGTAAGTAACCGTTCTTGTAGATTTGATACTCTGTTTAACAGAGGGTAATGTGGATATTTTAACGCGTCACCTGAGTAAAAAATGGAGCTCAGTTATTGCAATATAGTATTCTTAATATTTGCAAAGCCTCAATAAAATGATCTAGTAAAGTGAAGACAATGAAAAAGGATATTTATAGTAATGACACCATCTTAGTGATGGCCGAGGGCGGATCTCTTATGGTAGTTGTAAACAGAGGAGTGTGTGAAAGCCACAATGTCGATGCCAGGGAAGTCTACTTGGTCCATTATTGTTAATGTTTACTTCAACGATTCATTTCATCATTCTTGAAGCTAAAGTTTACACACGACTGCACTAACCTTTACATGCACAAAGTGTGTGACTATCAATTAAAACCTCTAGAGTAGCTGAACGTATCCAACAACTGTTGGTTGTTCTACACCATTAAAGAAATATAAAGTATTGTATGTCAAACCATGCGCAGTTTACCTAAATAATCAACTCACTGTTGTACTAAGGACACAACAGTCTTCAAATTATAATTAATATTACTACTACTAATAATAAATTTAATAATAATAATTATTGGTATCAGTGCTATACACAGGTAGGCTGCTTGCGTGCGTGATGTACATTAAGGCGTGCGGGATTTTATTAAGTGTTGTTTCCTGTACACATCCACACACCATTAATACTACAAAAAATAACCTGAACTTTTGGAGGAACGAGTGGGAATAGGCGGAGAGGGATTGAAGCTAGGGAGGAGGAAAGATGGAAGGGGGGAGGGAGAGGAGAGGAACGAGAAGAGAAGGAGAAACGATGTGGAAGGGGGGAAAAATGGAGAAGACTGGGAAAGAGGGGGTTGTGGAGGAGGGAGAGTTAGTATGTTTAGAGTGATGGGGAGGGGGTGTTCACAGATCCAGAGGGAGGGGTTGAGAGATATCTTCCAGAGGGAGGGGTTGAGAGATATCTTCCAGAGGGAGGGGTTGAGAGATATCTTCCAGAGGGAGGGGTTGAGAGATATCTTCCAGAGGGAGGGGTTGAGAGATATCTTCCAGAGGGAGGGGTTGAGAGATATCTTCCAGAGGAGGTTGAGAGATATCTTCCAGAGGGGGGTTGAGAGATATCTTCCAGAGGGAGGGGTTGAGAGATATCTTCCAGAGGGAGGGTTGAGAGATATCTTCCAGAGGGAGGGGTTGAGAGATATCTTCCAGAGGGAGGGTTGAGAGATATCTTCCAGATGGAGGGGTTGAAGATATCTTCCAGAGGAGGGGTTGAGAGATATCTTCCAGAGGGAGGGGTTGAGAGATATCTTCCAGAGGGAGGGGTTGAGAGATATCTTCCAGAGGGAAGGGAGAGGCGGGGATAGTGGGGGGGAGTGGGGTCATTATCATGCTGGCCCAGGTGTCAGGCTGGAGACGTGATAACGCTGACTCCTCCTCCTCCTCTTCCCTCATTACAGCCTCCATCACCATCCCCCCCCCCTGAAACTTTAAATATAATACTATTTAAATTTCATTCTTCAGTTCTGTACGTTTTTTCTTTACCTTAAACTATCAGGTTTACGTCAGTTCCATGCGTTATTTTACTCTTTACAAGACTTAAGTGAACATTAATAGAACTGGAACTAAGTGAAGCTTGAGGCTGCAGCAGTAACCAATGACGTCAGCTACACCTACATAAGTTGTATCATGTACTTGTAGAAATAAAGATTAATCATTCATTCAATATAGTACTGTAATTACTTATTTGCTCTTCAATTCTAAATTGTAATTACAAAAGCTCGATGTAAACTTGCAAAGAAATAAAATTTTACTTTACTAAAATGTCAATACCGTGACTGGAACAATGTCTACACAAATACCGTGACTGGAACAATGTCTACACAAATACCGTGACTGGAACAATGTCTACACAAATACCGTGACTGGAACAATGTCTACACAAATACCGTGACTGGAACAATGTCTACACAAATAACTTGCACATCACATACCACAAACAAACTTATGACGACGTTTCGGTCCCACTTAAGACTACTAACTAGTCATTAACTAGTCATTAACTAATTAATGGTCCAAGTCTGAGCGAAACATCGTAATAAGTTCGTTTCTCTTATATATTACTTGAGTTTGTGAGGGTTGAGACCCAACATTTAAGATGGTCGTAACTTATTAAAACACATTTACGCAATAAGTCACAAACACATTTACGCAATAAGTCACAAACACATTTACGCAATAACAGTCACAAACACATTTACGCAATAACAGTCACAAACACATTTACGCAATAAGTCACAAACACATTTACGCAATAAGTCACAAACACATTTACGCAATAAGTCACAAACACATTTACGCAATAAGTCACAAACACATTTACGCAATAACAGTCACAAACACATTTACGCAATAAGTCACAAACATATTTACGCAATAAGTCACAAACAGATTTAGGCAATAACAGTCACAAACAGATTTAGGCAATAACAGTCACAAACAGATTTAGGCAATAACAGTCACAAACAGATTTAGGCAATAACAGTCACAAACAGATTTAGCAATACAGTCACAAACAGATTTAGCAATAATCACAAACAGATTTGCAATAACAGTCACAAACAGATTTAGCAATCAACAGTCACAAACAGATTTAGGCAATGACAGTCACAAACAGATTTAGGCAATAAAGTCACAACAGATTTAGCATAACAGTCACAAACAGATTTAGGCAATAAGTCACAAACAGATTTAGGCAATAACAGTCACAAACAGATTTAGGCAATAAGTCACAAACAGATTTAGGCAATAACAGTCACAAACAGATTTAGGCAATAACAGTCACAAACAGATTTAGGCAATAACAGTCACAAACAGATTTAGGCAATAACAGTCACAAACAGATTTAGGCAATAACAGTCACAAACAGATTTAGGCAATAACAGTCACAAACAGATTTAGGCAATAACAGTCACAAACAGATTTAGGCAATAACAGTCACAAACAGATTTAGGCAATAACAGTCACAAACAGATTTAGGCAATAACAGTCACAAACAGATTTAGGCAATAACAGTCACAAACAGATTTAGGCAATAACAGTCACAAACAGATTTAGGCAATAACAGTCACAAACAGATTTAGGCAATAACAGTCACAAACAGATTTAGGCAATAACAGTCACAAACAGATTTAGGCAATAACAGTCACAAACAGATTTAGGCAATAACAGTCACAAACAGATTTAGGCAATAACAGTCACAAACAGATTTAGGCAATAACAGTCACAAACAGATTTAGGCAATAACAGTCACAAACAGATTTAGGCAATAACAGTCACAAACAGATTTAGGCAATAACAGTCACAAACAGATTTAGGCAATAACAGTCACAAACAGATTTAGGCAATAACAGTCATCAAGCCGAGAGTAGTATCTGCTGTCACTATTATTGTTACTAATATCACAACACTTGACAAATGAAAGAAAGTCAAGTTTGATATGAAAAGAAAGGTAGTTCCAATTCCTAGGATGACGAGCCTTCCACTAGCATGGAGACACCAGCATCCCGCCAAGCAGCGGCCGCAGCTCACACCTTCACAGTGACAAATATGCGCTGTATCACCCTTGTAGGTTTACTGCTTCTTTTTGATCATTCACAGTGCCAATAACAACGTACAAGAACGAAACCACAATAATTTGTTTGAATATGACGCAGTGCTCTTGATATGACGCAGTGCTCTTGATATGACGCAGTGCTCTTGATATGACGCAGTGCTCTTGATATGACGCAGTGCTCTTGATATGACGCAGTGCTCTTGATATGACGCAGTGCTCTTGATATGACGCAGTGCTCTTGATATCACGAAGTGCTCTGATATGACGCTGTGGTCTGAATATGACAAAACCCTGAATATGATGCCATGCTCTGAATATGACGCTGTGTTCTAAATATGACGCAGTGATCTGAAGACGATGAATTCCATGTAAAAGCCTCAGATGTACATGAACCTTCAGCCATGTTGACGCGACGGCGGCAGGTGTGGAGGCAGGAGAGGAAGCAGCAGGTGTGGAGGCAGGAGAGGAAGCAGCAGCAGGTGTGGAGGCAGGAGAGGAAGCAGCAGCAGGTGTAGAGGCAGGAGAGGAAGCAGCAGCAGGTGTGGAGGCAGGAGAGGAAGCAGCAGCAGGTGTGGAGGCAGGAGAGGAAGCAGCAGCAGGTGTGGAGGCAGGAGAGGAAGCAGCAGCAGGTGTGGAGGCAGGAGAGGAAGCAGCAGCAGGTGTGAGGCAGGGGAGGAAGCAGCAGGTGTGGAGGCAGGAGAGGAAGCAGCAGCAGGTGTGGAGGCAGGGAGGAAGCAGCAGCAGGTGTGGAGGCAGGAGGAGCAGCAGCAGGTGGAGGCAGGAGGAAGCAGCAGGTGTGGAGGCAGAGAGGAAGCAGCAGCAGGTGTGGAGGCAGGAGGAGAGGAAGCAGCAGCAGGTGTGGAGGCAGGAGAGGAAGCAGCGAGTGTGGAGGCAGGAGAGGAAGCAGCAGCAGGTGTGGAGGCAGGAGAGGAAGCAGCAGGTGTGGAGGCAGGAGAGGAAGCAGCAGCAGGTGTGGAGGCAGGAGAGGAAGCAGCAGGTGTGGAGGCAGGAGAGGAAGCAGCAGCAGGTGTGGAGGCAGGAGAGGAAGCAGCAGGTGTGGAGGCAGGAAGGAGCAGGGTGGGCAGAGAGCAGCAGTGTGGAGGCAGGAGAGGAAGCAGCAGCAGGTGAGCAGGGGAGGCAGGAGAGGAAGCAGCAGGTGTGGAGGCAGGAGAGGAAGCAGCAGGTGTGGAGGCAGGAGAGGAAGCAGCAGCAGGTGTGGAGCCAGGAGAGGAAGCAGGTGTGGAGGCAGGAGAGGAAGCAGCAGCAGGTGTGGAGGCAGGAGAGGAAGCAGCAGCAGGTGTGGAGGCAGGAGAGGAAGCAGCAGCAGGTGTGGAGCCAGGAGAGGAAGCAGCAGCAGGTGTGGAGCCAGGAGAGGAAGCAGCAGCAGGTGTGGAGCCAGGAGAGGAAGCAAGCAGGTGTGGAGCCAGGAGAGGAAGCAAGCAGGTGTGGAGGCAGGAGAGGAAGCAGCAGCAAGTGTGGAGCCAGGAGGGACAGCAACAGGTGTGTAACCAGGAGGGACAGCAACAGGTGTGTAACCAGGAGGGACAGCAACAGCAGCAGGTGTGCCTGGCAGAGGAAGCCAAACTTCCGGTAGTACTATCTGTCCTTGTGGACTTTAGATAACATCAGTCAGTCTGTGAGCCGTGTTATACCAGCTGGACCGGATGTTTGTTAAGACCACAGTGGTCACCTCTAGTGAGACCACCGTGGTCACCACTAGTGAGACCACTGTGGTCACCACTAGTGAGACCACTGTGGTCACCACTAGTGAGACCACTGTGGTCACCACTAGTATGACCACTGTGGTCACCTCTAGTGAGACCACTGTGGTTACCTCTAGTGAGACCACTGTGGTCACCACTAGTAAGACCACTGTGGTCACCACTAATGAGACCACTGTGGTCACCACTAGTGACACCACTGTAGTCACCACTAGTGAACCACTGTAGTCACCACTAGTGAGACCACTGTAGTCACCACTAGTGAGACCACTGTAGTCACCACTAGTGACACCACTGTAGTCACCACTAGTGAGACCACTGTAGTCACCACTAGTGACACCACTGTAGTCACCACTAGTGACACCACTGTAGTCACCACTAGTGACACCACTGTAGTCACCACTAGTGAGACCACTGTGGTCACCACTAGTGAGACCACTTTGGTCACCACTAGTGAGATCACTGTAGTCACCACTAGTGAGACCACTGTGGTCACCACTATTGGGACCACTGTGGTCACCACTATTAAAACTACACGTACTGTGGTCACCACCAGTGATCTGATCCCCAGCAAGGGTGGAAACATTGGGTGTGTTTCCTTACACCTGCTATCCTCGTTCACCTAGCAAATTGGTACCTGGGTGTTAGTTGACTGGTGTGGGTCGCATCCTGGGAGACAAGATTTAAGGACTCCGGTGGAAATAAGACACAGTCCTCGATGACGCATTGACTTTCTTGGGTTATCCCGGGTGGCTAACCCACCGGGGTTAAAAATCCAAACCATTGTGGTCACCTTTATAGTAAAACCATGATGGGAATGACTATGATAAAACCATGATGGGAGGCACTATGATAAAACCATGATGGTAGTCACTATGATAAAACCATGATGCGAGTCACTATGATAAAACCATGATGCGAGTCACTATGATAAAACCATGATGCGAGTCACTATGATAAAACCATGATGGTAGTCACTATGATAAAACCATGATGGTAGTCACTATGATAAAACCATGATGGTAGTCACTATGATAAAACCATGATGGTAGTCACTATGATAAAACCATTATGCTTATAATAATAATATTACTACTATAGTAAGTCTACACTAGGTAGTAGGTTGGTAGACAGCAACCGCCCAGGGAGGTACTACCGTCCTGCCAAGTGAGTGTAAAACAAAAGCCTGTAATTGTTTTACATGATGGTAGGATTGCTGGTGTCTTTTTTCTGTCTCATAAACATGCAAGATTTCAGGTACATCTTGCTACTTCTACTTACACTTAGGTCACAGTACACATTCATGTACTACAAGCATATATACACACACCCCTCTGGGGTTTCTTCTATTTTCTTACTAGTTCTTGTTCTTATTTCCTCTTATCTCCATGGGAAAGTGGAACAGAATTCTTCCTCCGTAAGCCATGCGTGTCGTAAGAGGCGACTAAAATGCCGGGAGCAAGGGGCTAGTAACCCCTTCTCCTGTATATATTACTAAATGTAAAAGAAGAAACTTTCGTTTTTCCTTTTGGGCCACCCTGCCTCGGTGTGAAACGGCCGACATGTTGAAAGAAAGAAAGTAAGAAGTAAGTCTACAATGTGCACCTCACTATAGGAATACCTTTATGCACCATAATAAGGTGCACATAGAGGCTAGCCAGACTTGAGTCCTGGAGGTTGGAAGTACAATGTCTGCACTGAAGGAGAGATGAGGAGGTTGCGATTTGGAGGGTCATCTGAGGTGAGATGTCAGCACCCTACAGCAAGACGGTCAGTGAACAAGTGACATTGAAAGTGTATCTTTTCTGTTTTAAGACGGCCTGAGTGTAAAAAACTATATACTAATTCTGTATATCTTTACTGTATGTGTGAAAATATAACAGTACTATTTAACAATTATAGTCATAACTATATTTGTATTTACAGGAAGCTTGTGGTATTCTATCTACAGTAACATATTTAACAAATAGTTTTCTTAAAGTTCCCAGTGGATGAAGCATACACTACCATCTCTTAGATCCTATTTTAACTATCTGGAACTCTCTGAAAAACATTTCCAGTGTTCTTCCAACACTTTTTTTTTCCATAATTTTAAATTGTGGCTTCTTATACTCTCTGGTGATGAGGCCAAAAAATCTTTAGTTTTTATTTTCTTGTATTCTTTAATGGTTCTTATATGTGGACAGAACACTCCATCTTTTCCTTCTGTCTACCACTGAGAAGGATGTTGATGTGTTCAGTCTGTTGTTATCTCGAGTTCCTTAATGCTGGAAAACTCTGTGTAGTAATCCTGAACGTTTTTCCCATATATTATCTGTTGTTCTTGCGAGGACACTGTACCACATTCAAAGTGAAGTTATTCTCTACAATAAAAAGAGGATCAGCAGGTGGTGCATGGTACCTTTATGAAACAGGCACAACAAGCACACTAAGAGATACCCCAAATAAGTATAAAGGGTCCAGGACTTTTCAATGTCCTCCCTTCAAGAGGTACCTTGACAAGTTCCTTGAATTAGTTAATAATCAGAAGGGTTATAGTGCCTACACTGAACTACATGCTGCTAGTTTAAGCAGTCTGATTAATTATTATTATAATCAAAACTAAGTGCTAAACCCACAAAATCAAACAGGGCTGCAGGTAGGGTGTGCTAACAGTTTAATATGCTTGATTTGCTGTGGTTGAGCCCCATGCACAAATACCATAGGTGAGGTAAGGGTAAATGAGAGAGTGGTACAGAGCAAGAAGAGCTGATTGGAGTACATAGTACCATATCTTTGAAAGGATGCCTACTGTTTTGGAGACTTTCTTGAATATTTGCTGTACGTGTGTCTGAAATTTGAGACTGCAGTCAAGGTGGAGACCTAGAAATTTGCTCTCTCTATCTAGAAATGGGTGAACCATTTATCAATATGTTTAGCTGTACATTTGAAGCTGTTTCCAAATAGCATGAAAAGTTTTTGTCTATATTGAGAGTAAGTTTGTTGGTACTCATCCAAGTAGATATTTTAAGCAGTTCAGCATTTACAGTGTCTGTTAATATGGTTGGGTTTGGGTGAGAGAAGACATAAGTAGTTTCATCTGCAAATAAAATGGGTGGTCTGGTGGCTAAAGCTTTCGCTTCACACGGCGAGGGCCTGAGTTCGATTCCCAGCCAGGGCAGAAACATTGGGCGTGTTTCTTTACACCTGTTGTCTATGTTCCCCATCAGTAAAATGGGTACCTGGGTGTTAGTCGACTGGTGAGAGTCGCATCCTAGGACACTGACCTAATCTGCCCGAAATGCTCAGCATAACAAGGGACTTTCTATATAGTAGTAGTATGTCACTGATGTCAGCTAGGCCTGTATACCATGTACATGTACTTGTAGTAAATAAAGATATTATTATTTTTATTATTATTATTAGATGCATTTGGGAGGTCATTGATGTAAATGAGAAAGAGAAGTGAGCCAAGGACACTCCCCTGTGGGACTCTAACAAGAACAGGTTGTGTAGTGGAGCTAGCTCCATTTGTGTATACATACTGGGTTCTATTGCTAAGATAAGATTTTAGGTAATCGAGAGAGTGTCCTCTGACCCCGTAATGTTTGAGTTATAGGTGCAATTAGGTGAATCAACTCTGACCATTGTTGTTGCCAACAGCTGCAAAGGTGGCTAGAGATTACAGCAAAACAGTCTCAGAATGGAATACCTCTATATATGAAACTGGGAGATCGTGTACTGCTGACTGTGCAGCAGAGTATGCCTGCTCGTTGCCCTGAACATCAACATGACCAGGGACGCAGCAGAAAACAATTTCTTTATTTTTGCTAAAAATGTGGTGAAGAACTAGTGGAAGAAGTGAACTAAATTTATGATAGCTTGCAAAGCACTAAAGGAGTCTGACACTACCATAAATGTTGAGGTACCTTTAGATACAATATGTATAATCGCTATGAGAACTGCATACAGTTCAGCTGTGAAAATGCTAGCTGAGTCTAATATATGACCTTGCACAACACTGTCCAGGAACACTGTTGCAAACCTGACACCATCAGAGGATTTAGAACCATCAGTATAAACTGCAACAGCATGAGAATGAGACTGGAAGTGGTTAAGGAAAAGGGAGTAAGAAGTAACTGTAGGTACAGTGGACCCCCGCCTAACGAGCAAAATTCATTCTAGAAGCCTGCTCAAGTGCCATTATCGAACGAATTTACTCCCTTAAGAAAAAATGTCAAGTAGGTTAGTCCATTTCAGACCCCCAAAAATACACTTAAAAAGCACTTACAATATTATACTTACATAATTGTACGATTTCCGGGGTGCTCGTTAGGCGGGGGTCTACTGTATTTGAGCTTTCACACATGGCAGTGAGGAAGAACCGACTCGAACCGTCAGAACCTCTCAAGGGGCAAGAAAAAAATTAGATGCTAGATGAACATATAAAGAGCTTGGCAACTGAAGAGAAGTCAAGAGCGAGTGAAGATGAAGAGAAAATGGACGGAGTAAACGGGGGCGGCAAACAAATAATGGACCTCTATTAACGTTCGTTAACATCCTGTATGTAGAAGGATCGTGAAGGTCATGAGAGCAGACAAAATATTGGAGGCAATGAGCATCACACCGATTGTTCAAGGATGAAATTTTCGCCTCCGCATATAGGCTCTCGACAGGTGAGGAACGAAAAGCACCTAGACAAACGTAATCCCTGATGATGAATAGGATCAAGTTTAAAAAGAGTTGCAGGAGAGGCCATAATCTAGTTTTATGGTTGCCATAATCTAGTTTTGATAAAATTAGGGCTGAATGAAGTTGAGGGAGAGTTCGACGATCCTCCCCCCATGAAAGATGAGCAAGGGTTTTAAGGAGTATCAGCCAGCTATAGCAAGTTGCTTTCAGGGAGGTAATGTGAGGTTTCCAGGACAGCTGGTGATCAAACAGAAGACCCAGAAATTTGACTATCACATTCAAGGATCCAGAAACCATACAGGTATAGTGGAGTATTAGAGACAACAGAACGCCTAGTAAAAGTAATCTGGTGGACCTTAGTTCCAGAAAATTTAAACCTATGAGTAGTGGCCCAATGGAAAACATGGTTGATAGCATGCTGGAGAGAGGCTGCTATTAGGTGGCAGTTAGCACCTGCACAAGTTTTATCAGTCATCGACAAAGTGATGATCAAATATTAGATGGGAGAACAGAGGCCAAATCATTATAAATATTTTTTTTTTTTATTAACACATCGGCCGATTCCCACCAAGGCAGGGTGGCCCGAAAAAGAAAAACTTTCATCATCATTCACTCCATCACTGTCTTGCCAGAAGGGTGCTTTACACTACAGTTATAAAACTGCAACATTAACACCCTCCTTCAGAGTGCCGGCACTGTACTTCCATCTCCAGAACTCAAGTCCGGCCTGCCGTTTCCTGAATCCCTTCATAAATGTTACTTTGCTCACACTCCAACAGCACGTCAAGTATTAAAACCATATGCCTCCATTCACTCCTATCAAATACGCTCCACATGCTTGCTGGAAGTCCAAGCCCTCGCACACAAACTTCCTTTACCCCCTCCCTCCAACCTTTCCTAGGCCGACCCCTACCCCGCCTTCCTCCACTACAGATTTATACACTCGAAGTCACTCTGTCTCATTCCATTCTCTCTACATGTCCAAACCACCTCAACAACCCCTCCTCAGCTCTCTGGACAATCGTTTTGGTAATCCCGCACCTCTCCTAATTTCCAAACTCCGAATTCTCTGCATTATATTCACACCACACATTGACCTCAGACATGACATCTCCACTGCCTCCAGCCTTCTCCTCGTTCAACATTCATCACCCATGCTTCACACCCATATAAGAGCGTTGGTATAACTATACTCTCATCATTCCCCTCTTTACTTCCATGGACAAGGTTCTTTGTCTCCACAGACTCGAGTGCTCCACTCACCCTTTCCCTCATCAATTCTATGATTCACCTCATCCTTCATAGACCCATCCGCCGACATGTCCACTCCCAAATATCTGAATACATTCACCTCCTCCATACTCTCTCCCTCCAATCTGATATCCAATCTTTCGTCACCTATTCTTTTTGTTATCCTCATCACCTTACTCTTTCCTATGTTCACTTTCAATTTTCTTTTTACACACCTACCAAATTCATCCACCAACCTCTGCAACTTCTCTTCAGAATCTCCCAAAGCACAGTGTCATCAGCAAAAGCAACTGTGACAACTCCCACTTTGTATTTGCTTCTTTATCTTTTAGCCCAACACCTCTTGCCAAGACCTCGCATTCACTTCTCTTACAACCCCATCTATAAATACAGTCATCCCTTGGTTTTCGTTGTCCCAGTTTTGCGATTTTGGTTTCTTGACTTTTTCAGAAAATTTGTCTTAGTTTTCCGATTGTTTTAGTTTTCGCTGACCGATGGGACCTGTCTCACCAGTGCCGGCAGCATACAAAGGCCCGAGGCCCGCCACCCACGCACATTGTCACGCAGTCTAGCATTGTTTACGCTTGAGTGAACATCACCCCAGGAGTTTATACAAAACATTTATTAACAATTCATTGTTTTTGGGCCTTGATTATTGTGTGACTACTAAATAAGCTACCATGGGCCCAAAGAAAGCTCCTAGTGCCACTTTTTGGTAAGAAAGTGAGGAACACTGTAGAAATGAAGAAATAATAGAAAAATATGATAGTGAAAGTGAGAAACACGATGGAGTTTAAGAGTGTAGCAGGCATGCAGGGAGTGTAGCATCATGCAGTGAGTGTAGCATGCATGCAGGGAGTGTAGCATGCATGCAGGGAGTGTAGCAGGCATGCAGGAGTGTAGCAGGCATGCAGGGAGTGTAGCATGAATGCAGGGAGTGTAGCATGAATGCAGGGAGTGTAGCAGGCATGCAGGGAGTGTAGCAGGCATGCAGGGAGTGTAGCAGGCATGCAGGGAGTGTAGCAGGCATGCAGGGAGTGTAGCAGGCATGCAGGAGTGTAGCAGGCATGCAGGGAGTGTAGCATGAATGCAGGGAGTGTAGCAGGCATGCAGGGAGTGTGAGCAGGCATGCAGGGAGTGTAGCAGGCATGCAGGGAGTGTAGCAGGCATGCAGGAGTGTAGCAGGCATGCAGGAGTGTAGCATGTATGCAGGGAGTGTAGCAGGTTGAGGGAGTGTAGCATGTGCAGGGAGTGTAGCATGTATGCAGGGAGTGTGCAGGCAGGGAGGGGTGAGCAGGGGGAGGGAGTGTAGCAGGCAGGGAGGGAGGCAGCAGGCAGGGAGGGAGGAGCAGGCAGGGAGGGAGTGTAGCAGGCAGGGAGGGAGGTAGCAGGCAGGGAGGGAGGTAGCAGGCAGGGAGGGAGTGTAGCAGGCAGGGAGGGAGTGTAGCAGGCAGGGAGGGAGTGTAGCAGGCAGGGAGGGAGGTAGCAGGCAGGGAGGGAGTGTAGCAGGCAGGGAGGGAGTGTAGCAGGCAGGGAGGAGTAGCAGGCAGGGAGGGAGTGTAGTAGGCAGGAGGGAGGTAGCAGGCAGGGAGGGAGTGTAGCAGGCAGGGAGGGAGTGTAGCAGGCATGCAGGGAAGTGACCCTGGATATGGACTTGGTACCTAGAGTCCTTATGGAGGGGGATTTCCTTCCAAAATTAGGTCTCTTCCCTCTCCCATCTTCCCTCTCTCCCATCCAGCAACATCAGTCTTCAATAAAGGTAAGTGCCACATTCAGTTCATTCATTTGTGCATGTAAATCTATCTTTAAGGCCCCCAAATTTTTTTTTCCAAACTTCTGGGTTTTGAAACGGATTAATTGAATTTCCATTATTTCTATGGGAAAATAGTTTTGGTTTTACGATTTTGGTTTTAGCGATCCATCTGGAACGGATTAAAACCGAAAAACCGAGGATGACTGTATATTGAACAACCACGGGTGACATCACACATCCTTGTCAAGGCCCACTTTTACTGGGAAATAGTCCCTTCCCTCCTACACACCTAACCTGAGCCTCACTATCCTCATAAAAACTCTTCACTGCTTTCAGTAACCTTCCTCCTATTCCATACACCTGCAACATCTGCCACATTGCCCCCTATCTACCCTATCATACGCCTTTTCCAAATCCATAAATGCCACAAAAACATCTTTACCCTTATCCAAATACTGTTCACCTATGTGTTTCACTGTAAACACTTGGTCTACACACCCCCACCTTCCAAAGCCCCTTGTTCATCTGCTATCCTGCTTTCTGTTTTACTCTTAATTCTTTCAATAATAACTCTACCATACACTTTACAGGTACACTCAACAGACTTATTCCCCTATAATTTTTGCATCCTTTTTCCCTTTGACTTTATCAAAGGAACAATACACGCTCTCAGCCAATCCCGGTAACTTACCCTCTTCCATACATTTATTAAATAATAGCACCAACCACTCCAAAATTTTATCCCCACCTGCTTTTAACATTTCTATCTTTATCCCATCAATCCCAGCTGCCTTACCCCCTTTCATTCTACCCACTGCCTCACGAACTTCCCTACACCCACAACTGGCTCTTCCACACTCCTACAAGATGTTATTCCTCCTTGCCCTACACACGAAATCACAGCTTTCCTGTCTTCATCAACATTTAACAAATCCTCAAAATATTCTCTCCATCTTCCCGATACCTCTAATCTCCATTTAATAACTCCCTCTCCTATTTTTAACTT
>WNWK01011996.1:0-61743 GCA_009830355.1 Cherax destructor
AAATCTTACTATTTTCAATGTATTTACTGCTATCACCTCTCCCTTAATGTAAGACCCCCTGGTCTCCATCCCTTCATTCTACCCATTGGTTTTTCACTATCCTACCTGAATTTACAGCACCCTTTTCCACTTCATTACTCATATATATTATTCCACATATCTTAATGTTTTCCCCCACTATCCACCCATCCCTTTGCCCAACCCCCCCCCCACCCATCTACCTACCTCCAAAATCGTGATTTGGCCCCATTTCCCCTCATTCCCGTTGCTCTAAAAAAAACCTCTATTCCCGCCCCACATTGACCAGTCCCTCTACGTTGCCTACAAGTACTGTAGTATCGTCCACATATCCCACTATCCCCTGCTCCTCACTCTCTTCCTCACCCCCTCCCTCCCCTCCCCCCCACACCCTCCTTTACTAGTCTGTAGAATGGGTCTTGCAAACATGCAAATAGACATTGCGACAGAGGGCACCCCTGCCTTAACCCCTTTTTCCATTTTCCCCCCTTTCCTCCCCACACGGCCATTCATCTGAAATTTATACATCCCCCCATACACGGGTTTCAACCCATCCTACCACTTCCCCCCCAAAACCCCCCGGTGCCCATAATTTCATACAGCACCTCTCTCCCACACTGTCATATGCCCGCCCAATCAAATGTTTCCCCCCTCTATGCTTTTTTTATATATTTTTTAATTTTTCGTGACCACTTAATCCCTTCTTCCCGGTACCCCAAACCCCTGCCCTTCCTAAACCCACTCCTCCTAGCATTTTTTTCAACCTTTTTCCCCAATATTTTAAAAATTTTAAATCTGCATTCATCTTTTGTAAAGGCCTGAAATTTCTCATTGTCACTCCTTTTCCCCCCTTTCAACCAACACCACCACGCCCATGCATTGATCTTTTCCCCTAAGCATCCCTCCTTTCATTGTGTTAAAGAGCCATACCAAACTTTCCCCTTAATACTTTCCCAATATATCCTATAGAAGTCATTAACTATGCCGTCTACCCCTGGAGCCTTTCCTTACTTAACCCATCCCCCCCAATATCTCTTCCTCCAATTTGGGACCTTCCATACTTACTCGTTCCCTCTCTCCCCCCTTTTGCAGTTTTCCCCCCCAAAATTGTTCTTTTTTGTTATGCCTCCCCCATCACTTCTCCAATACCTCTAAAACCATTTTATCCACGTTTTCCCCCCCACGCCTCAGTCGTCCTTAATTTTTCCCCCCCTGCACATAATTTTCAAACGCCCTAATCCACTTTTTGCTATTTACTGTCATACCACCCCTTTTTTTCCCTACTTTTGTTTCCCCACCCCCGCCCTCAAACGACAAACATCAAATCTTTCATTCTGTATCTCTCTCACCCTTTTTTTCCTCCCCTTATCTCCTGCACTGCATTAGGTCCATTCCTCGTGAAAATTCCAAAAGACCCCTCTAAAATTTTGTAACCCAAATGTCCCCCCCCTCCTCTCTCCCCAGTCTTGAAAAAAACCTTTTATCCCCATTTTTCCATTTTTTCCCCACCACACTATGATATTTCCCCCGACTCAATCTGCTTCTTACCTTGCACCCAAACCCTTTCCACCATTGTACAAAACTTGTTTTGTCCTCCCCACTCAACAATTTCCATTTAATTTCCCAGTAACCCCTATACCACCTAACTGCTCCTTCCCAACAAACTTCTACTAGAACCCCCCTATGATCTAAAAAACCCTACATCTATCTTTTTTGCCCCCACCTTCACCCACTCCCGTCTGACCCATATACCCCTTCCAATCTGGCTGCATAACCTTTACAAGGGTAGTTACTTTCCCCTCCACCACCACGTCCTTCAATCCCACACTATTTAATACATCTTTAAGACCCCCAACACACAGCCCGCTCCCCTAGGTTCCACATCTCTATTTTGATAACGCAGTTCCCAACCCCCCCCCCGATCGCTACTCCCGGCAACCCTCCTAAAACATATACCAAAATTCATTCACAAATTCGTCCTTGACCTTCCTGGAAAACTCCGCCGGGATAAACCCCCACAAAGCATACTCTGACACCACCCCATTCCCAAACCCCCTTTTCTTTTAAAACCCCCCCCCCATCCTTGCAATTTAAAAGAAAAAGGGGTTTACACCTTTTTCACTACCCCCAACTCCACCCTTTAATCTCCCCGAAGACCCAAACATATACATCCCTATCCTTCCAAACGGAAACCCTTCCTATCCTATAATTTGTTCCTGCAAAAAACCCCCTTGCACACCATAACGTCTCAATGTCACCTCTTTCCCACTTTCTTTTAACCTCTGCCCTCAAAACCATTTACATTAATAGTTATACACCCTTTAAAACCCAAGAAGGTTTACCTTTCGACCTTGATGCATGCCACCAGTTTTCCCCGTGCCTCCTGCCTGTTTTTTCCACCCTTGGGGACCTTCCTTTAAAATTTTTTCCCCCTTTTCCCCCTTTGACGGGGATCCACCAAGGGCTTTTTTTCATGATCTCTGCGCAGGTGAAAACATCCCTCCATCTGATGGGTGCTCGATCTCTTTCGGGATTTCCCCGACATTTCCCCTTTTTGACCACTTTCTTGCTCATGCACTTCCACACACCGTCTCACATACTAAACCTTGGGTTTTCCCCGTTTTCCCTCCCCCCTTCCATTTCAATCCCTAGTTCATTGTCTTCCCCCCAAAACTTCTCCTGCAGCCGACTTAACTCAGGCAAGGTCCCCGGCTATGAGGGTCTCCAATTTCCCTTAAAGACAATTTGGGCTGGCTTCCCCTTTCCTTCCTCCTTTTTCTGCTGTTTCTCTTTTCTCCTCTGTAGCTATCTTGGGGGTGTTTGACATGTCCCCCGCGCTGCCCTCCACTATCTCACTCCATGACCGGGGAGGACCCTGCCCCATCGTAATGTTTTCCTTTCCCCGCCTGCGGATTCCCCTCCCCCCTTGCCCCCTCTTTTAAAAATTTTTGGGACAGTAAACAAATCCCCCTGTCCGGGAGCCCTGTTTGGGCCTACTGCTTTTAAACCCGTGCCCCGAACTCAGGGGTTTCGTTAGGAAGGGCCGATGGACACCCAAGGGAAAAGCCCCCCCATGAGGGCCTTCAAAAGGGCCCCCATACTTTCCCCCATTTTTGGGATTAAAAATAATTCCTTGAAGATTTCCCTTGATCCACTGGGCCGCCCAATGGACGTTTTCCCCCTTTTCCACGTATAGGACCGGGAGACATTTTCTCAACCCACCCCCATACTTGGGGTTAACTGCATATACTTGGTCTTGATACTTGTCTACCAACCTTTCATACTGCTGTGTTGAAAGACAGTTTCACGAATACCCTGGTTAGTCCATTTAAAGGGCCCACACCAAAAGGTCACCTATGTCAATTTTGGGGTATGTATCCTTCAACACCGTAGGAAAGGTTTTCCCGGCTGTGGACGGGTGAAACACGCCCTTTACAATTTCAATACAGCCCCAGTGGGGAACGACGTCTGGCACCCGCCGCCTGTTGAAGAAAAAAAAAGTTTCGTCTCGGCACCACCAGGAGGCAGAGCACCAACGCCCGCCCAGTATGGTTGCTGGACGTTTCAACAAAACCTCATGCCAGCAATTCTTTCCTTTGTGAGGGATGATCAAACTGCGTGATGGGACATTTTTGTGATAGATCATCTTTTATGGAACATCCTTTTGGATAGATCACCCGGGAGGGAAATTTGAGGGGGGAAACATGGTTAGCTTTTTTTCCCACTCGTAACGTTCATATGAGATGGAGGGTCAAACACACCAGTGAACGTTGTTACAGTAATTTGTTTTAATAAATAATAAGTCAATCATTACATTTCTGGCAGTGTAATGTGCCTGCTCAAACCAGTCAAAATAATAACCCCGATCATTCCAGAGTAGAATTTTATTAGTACTGAAAATAATTAAAAATACACGAATTTATTTTGCTAAATTGCTGATAAATATATAATAACAGCGGGGGGAAAATTAGTGGGTTTTATGGCAGGTGGGGAGTGTAGAGTGTATGGGGGCACACCCCCATGTTGCTGGGTTTTTGCCCCCACCTGGGCAAACATGGGGGTACCGCTTTATCCTTTTTTCAACTATACACACTTACCAAGACTGTGTTCTTGCCCATTTGAGAACACCTGGGTGTGTAGTGTAAAAGTGGGCCCTGGGGTTCATGGAAATATGGATTTCATGCATGTGAGACAGTGGGGTGGAGTTTGTGTGCATGACTGAATGCGTATATGGGGGCATGTGTGAAAAGGGGAGTTTGTTTTGTGCATGCATTGCATGGCTGTGGACGCGGGCGTAGATGCATCCGGGTTGCGTGTATTTTTGAAAAAGTATTTGGGAAGCCCCCCAAAACACAGCATACTCATTGCTATATGATATACAATCATTTGATAATACATGTGTGCCTCTCCCCCCACAGTATTATAGGAGCATTAAGAATAAAGAAGCATTCTAGCAGACCTATTTGCCAATGCGGTAGGTACTCAGGCTCTAATCATCATAATAGGTTTTTTTTCCAACTCAGGTTTTGTTTTAAAACCTAGTCGGACCGAAATGTCATCATGTTTCGCTCTCTATGCGGTTTTTTATCAAACAATTTTCCTTCCCTATTTGTGAGAAAGCAAAGTATAAATATCTCATATGTGAATAAAAAAGCAATCACTATAATCAAATATACCACCTTAATATTTAAAGAACCACCAGTTGAAGATGACACACATGAGCAGCACTCGGGTATCCCCGTAAGGAACCTTTCAGTTGCCTGAGTTATTTTTTAGTCTTCCTCCCCTATTCGTCTATATTTCGTTCAAAAGAAAAAAGGCCTGTCCAGGCCTACAAATTTTCCCTTTCCCGGTAACTAGGCAAACATCAGGACTATTGACATGTGCAGGTGCCCCAAAAGGGGACCTGCACATCACCCACCTGCACCTGCACGGAATGGGCCCAGTAACTTTCCTGCCAATTTCAAAGTTCAAATTATGTAGAAAATTTATGTAGCAACAAAAAATGAATTTTTACTGAAATGCTTGGTGAGTTTTATTAAAGAAAATTTTTCTTTCACTTTAAGCTGTGTTTTATTCAATTTATTAGTTTTCAAGTGATAATTTATTAGTTTTCAAGTGATAATTATAGAGTATTCTCCCGGTCTCCCAAACAAATTTACGGTGTGTCTTAACTAGAAGTATTTTTTTTATTCAACTTGGGATATGTGTCAATTTAATTTTGTAGAAAACGTATATCATATTGGATTTAAAAAAAAAAATTGTACGATTGTAAAAAAATTAAATAGAACTATAAAAGAAAACTGAAAAATATTGAACAGTCAAATTGTTAGAGCGTTTTACTTTCAGAATTTAGTGAGTCCTTTACTATTGTTTTTTTCAATTTACGCCCGAGTTTGTAATACTGTTGTGTATGTTTATTCTTCCATTGACTTTTTCAAGACTTTTTTTTACTAGAAAACTTTATCTGATAGGCTTCAACTATCAACCCTGGTGAAAATTACCAAAAAAGCTTGATGCAACAGCTGACAAGTTGGGCGTCTTCTGCTTGATGCAACAGCTGACAAGTTGCAGGCGTCTTCTGCTTGATGCAACGCTGAAAAGTTGCAGGCTCTTCTGCTTGATGCAACACGACAAGTTGCAGGCGTCTTCTGCTTGATGCAACATGACAAGTTGGGGTCTTCTGCTCTGTTTCATAATCTTTCCCCAAATTTGGACCTGAAACAACTTCACAAAACTCTTTAGATCGGACCAACATTTTAACACAAGTGTATCGTAGTGGACCCAGACTGTTAGTGGAGTTGAAGACGCTATTTTGTGGCTTTTAATCTCGATAAGGTAGGATGTATATTCCATTAAATAATTTAATGTATCTCCTCAAAGGGGGCCTTGACGCTGGTGAGGGCTCTTTATCCAAGGAATTGGACTTATCCCCCCGTTAGCTCTTCCCCTGATTCAAATGAAATATTTTTTTAAGTGAATGAAATTTGTTTTGTTTTTTTGTATTAACAATTGAAAAAGATTGCGTCATCACATCAGCCTCAGACGTTTAGTGCTCATGTGTACAATTAAAAGGGAGCACCGAATGGATTTCAGCTTGTGTAAATTTCAAAAACCAAAAACTGTTCAGTACAGTTGTACATCATTTCAGTACAGTTGCACATCACTTTCAGTATTTACATCCTGTTCAGTACAATTGCACATCACTGTTCAGTACAGTTGCACATCACTGTTCATACAGTTGCACATCACTATTCGTACAGTTTCATCACCAGACAGGCACATCACTATTCAGTACTTTTTAATCTCCCTTTCCCACCGGGGCAGGGGGGCCCCAAAAAGGAAAAAACAAAGTTTCTCCTTTTACATTTGAATATATACAGGAGAAGGGGTTACAGCCCTTGCCCCAAACTTTTTAGTCGCCTTTAGACACGCATGGTTACGGAAAGAATTCATTCCATTTCCCCCTGGAGATAAGGGGAAAAAAGAACAAGAACTAGAAAAAAATTAGAAGAAAACCCAGAGGGGTGGTATATATATTTTGTACATGAATGTGTAGGGACCTAAGTGAAAGTAGAAGTAAAAGACATACCTGAAACATGCATGTTTATGAGACAGAAAAAACCCCCCTACCATCATAAAACAAATACAGTCTTTGTTTTACACTTTCCCCTTGGAGGACGTAGTCCCCCCGGGCGGTTGCTGTTTCCAACCTACTACCTAGGATATATATATATATATATATATATATATATATATATATATATATATATATTTTATTTTTTTTATTTTTTTAAATTTTTGGGGCATTCGGGATTTTTTTACCGGGCCCGGGGGCCCGGGGGGCCCCAGGGGAAACCCCCTTGACCGCCCTAGTCCAACGTACGAACCACAGCCCGGCTGATCTGGCACTGACTTTTGGACTGTCCCGCTCCCCCCTTTAAGACAACCAGGGGTCTATTGGTAATGCCCCTTTTGGCTGGTGGGAGGCTGTTGAAATCTTGGGGGGGACACTTTGTGTTTTTCTTAGGGACCAGTGGCCCCCCCCTTTTCACTGGGGGTATGTTGCACCGTCTGCCAAGTCTTTTGCTTTCGTAGGGGGTGATTTCTGTGTGCAGGTTGGGACCAGTCCCCCCAGAATTTTCCCGGTGTAGATTATGAAAATCTCTCTCCCCGCTCCAGTGAGAAGTCAAGTGCTTCCAGGCGTTCCCAGTAGTTAAGGTGTTTGATGGAACTTATACGTGCGGTAAGGTTCTCTGTACATTTCTAGATCTACAATTTCACCTCCCTTGAATGGGGATGAGTGTACAACAGTTTTCCCAGCCTAGAGAACAAGTGTTTTAAAAAAGGATAAGTTTGGTTTTGGGCTCTGTTCAGGTTTTGTGGGAAACGGGACGAGTGTTTCCGACGCGGGTTTTAGTCAGATGATGCCCCCCTTGGAGTTTTTTGGTCATCTGCCCGGGGCCATAGTTGGTCACAACTCATATCACTACACAAACTGTGACTCACACAATAAATACATCACTTGATGGGAGAAAAAGATTTATTTACATATTGGCCGATCCAGCTAGACAAGTTTTTGTTGAATTTTTTTTTGCAATGGCCCTCAGACAAGAATTATACTCGTCTCTTGACCCCGGGAATGTCACCGCCTAACATGGTACTAGCAATGCCGCCAGGGTTGTTGGGGTTCCCGTAAAAACCAACTGGTTGTTAGTACCAGCTCTTGGCATCGTGGTTGTGCCAGTAGGAAAACCCAAAGATTCATGACGAGATTGTTGTCGGATGTGAAGGCATCGGGCCCCTGTAAATTTGACGACGGTGAAGCCAGTGAGCAAGTGGAATATCTGAAGGTGAAACCAGTGAGCAAGTGGAATGAGAAGGCGGTGACTATATACTGAATATATATACACCAAGGGTGTATTTTTTTTTTAACACATGGGCCGTTTCCACCAAGGCAGGGTGGCCCCCAAAAAAAAAACTTTTTTCATCATTCCCCCATCACTGTCTTGCTAGGGGTCTTACACTACAGTTATAAAACTGCAACATTGAAGTTTAATTCCTCTTTTTAAATATTAAAGTATTCCCTTTTTGGTGGTGAAAAATGATGTGCAACTTACTGAACGGTGATGTGCAACTGTACTGAACGGGGATGTGCAACTGTACTGAACATGATTGCAACGTACTGAACAGTGATGTGCAACTGTACTGAAATATGTGAACGTACTGAATAGTGATGTGCAAAATGACTGAACAGGATGGCAACTTACCCGGGGGATGTGCAATTGTACTGAACAGTGATTTCAACGTACTGAATAGTGATGTGCAACTGTACTGAACAGTGATGTGCAACTGTACTGAATAGTGATGTGCAACTGTACTGAACAGTGATGTGCAACTGTACTGAACAGTGATGTGCAATTGATGAACAGTGATGTAAAAAGTATGAACAGTGATATGCAACTGTACTGAAAGTGATGTACAACTGTACTGAACAGTTTTGGCATTTTAAAACTTACACAAGCTGAAATCCATTCGGGGCCCCTTTAATTAGACACATGAGCACTAAACGTCTGAGGCTGATGGGGGGTTTTTTTAATTGTTATACAAAAACAAAAAAAACAAATTTCATTCACTTAAAAAATATTTCATTTGAATCAGGAGGAAGAGCTAACGGAGGGGTAAGTCCAATTCCCTTTGGGTCAGAGCCCCCCACCCGCGTCAAGGTCCCTCCTTGAGGAGATACACCAATTATTTAATGGAATATATCATCCTACCTTATCGAGATTAAAAGCCACAAAATAGCGTCTTCAACTCCACTAACAGTCTAGGTCCACTACGTACACTTGTGTTAAAATGTTTGTGCCGATCAAAAGAGTTTTGTGAAGTTGTTGCACGGAACCCAAGTTTGGGAATGATTATGAAACACTGAGCAGAAGACGCCTGAAACTTGGCGGGCATCAAGCAAAAAACGCCTGCAACTTGTCAGCTGTTGCATCAACGAAGACGCCTGCAACTTGTCAGCTGTTGCATCAACAGAAGACGCCTGCAACTTGTCAGCTGTTGCATCAAGTTTTTTGGTAATATATCACCGGGGTTGATAGTTGGAAGCCTATCGATAAAGTGTTCTGATGTAAACAAAAGTCTTGAAGAAAGTCAATGGAAGAATGAACATCATACACAAAGTATTACAAACTCTGGCGTAAATTCTAAAACAATAGTTTTTAAAGGACTCACTAAATTCGTGAAAGCTAAAAACGCTCTAACAACTTGACTGTTCAATATTTTTCATTTTTCTTTTATAGTTCTATTTAATTTTAAACAATCGTACAATTTTTTTTTTAAACCCAATATGATATACTTTTTCTACAAAATTGGCAAATTAGCCACTACATATCCCAAGTTGAATACAAAAATACTTCTAGTTAAGACACACCGTCAATTAATTTTGAGGCAGACCGGGAGAAAATTTATAATTATCATTGAAAACTAATAAATTATCATTAAAAACTAATAAATTGAAAAAAACACACTTAAAGTGAAAGCAAAACTTTACTTTAAAAAACTCACCAAGCATTTCAGTAAAAATTCATTTTTGGCTACATAATTTGCTACAAAATTTGAACTTTGAAATCTGGCAGGAAAGTTACTGGACCCATTCCCGTGCAGGTGCAGGTGAGGTGCGCAGGTGCCCCCTTCATGGGGGGCCTGCACAGTCAATAGTCCATGATGTTTTCCTAGTTACCGTGCACGAAAGTTGAACATTTGTAGGCCATGGGCAGGCCTTTCTTCTTTTGAACGAAATATAGACGAATAGGTGGAGGGAAAATAAAATATAACTCAGGCAACTGAAAGGTTCACTTACGGGGATACCTAGTGCTGCTCATTGTGTCATCTTCAACTGGTGGTTCTTAATATTAAGGTGGTATATTTGATTATAGTGATTGCTTTTATATTCACATATGAGATATATTTATACCCTTGCTTTTCACAAATAGGGAAGGAAAATTGTTTGATAAACAAAAACCCGCACTAGAGAGCGAAACTTATGATGACATTTCGGTCCGACTAGGTTTTTTTTAAAAAAGTATTATGATGATTAGAGCACTGAGTACCTACCTAGCATTGGCAAAGGTCTGCTAGAATGCTTCTTTATTCTTAATGCTCCTATAATACTGTGGTGGAGACACACATTTTTATCAAATGATTGTATATCATATAGCAAAGAGTATGTGTGTAGGGGCTTACGCAATACTGTTCCCCACAATACACGGCGGGTGCATCGCCCCTCCCCAGCCATGCAATGCACACGAGCAAACTCGGCCCCCACATGCACCTTGCATATCCATTCAGTCATGCACACAAACTCTCCCCCTCACTGCTCCCTGCATGCATCCACTCATGAACCCCCTGACTCTTTCCTACACACCCAGGTGTTCTCAAATGGGAAGAACACAGTCTTGGAAGGGGTATAGTTTAAGCAGAGGACGGGTATCCCCATGTTTGCCCAGGTGTAACACCCAGCAACATGCGGTGTTCCCATACACTCTACACACTCCCCCACCTGCACATCAAACTCACACTGGGGGGTTTTTCCCGGGGGGGGGGAAAAGGGGCCCCTTTGGGGCCCCCCTTTTTAAAATTCCCCCCCCCCCAAAAAAATTTTTTTAAAAAAAACCCCCCCTTTAAAAAAAAAAGGGAAAAAAAACCCCAAAAAAAGGGGGGGAAAAAAAAAAAAATAAAATTTTTGGGTTTTTTCCCCCCCCAAAAAAAAAAAAGGAAATTTTTTTTTTTAAAAAAAAAAAGGGGTTTTTTTTGGTTTAAAAAGGGGGGAAAAAAAAAAAAAAAATGCCCGGGCCCCAAAAAAAAGGGGGGGGTTTTAAAATTCCCCCCGGTTTGGGCCCCCTTTTTTTAAAAAAAAAAATTAAAACCTTTTTTCCCTTTTTTTTTTTTTTTCCCCCCTTTTTTTTGGGGGGGCCCCCCCAAAAAAAAATTTTTTAAAACCGGGGGGGTGGGGGTTGGGAAAGGGGGAAAAAAACCCCGGGGGCCCCAAAAAGCCCGGGGGTTTTTAACCTTCCCGGGGTTTTTGGCCCCCCCTTGGGTTGGGGGGGGGCCCCCCCTTTTTGGGGGCCCCCCAAAAAAAAACCCCCCCCCCCCCAAAAAAGGGGGAAAAAAAAAACCCTTTAAGGGGTTTAAAAAACAGGGGGTTTCCCGGGGGTTTTTCCCCGGGGGGGCCCCCAAAAAACCCCTTTCCCCCAAACCCCCCTTTCCCCCCTCCCCCCTCAAAAATTTTTTAAAAAAAAAAAAAAATTTTTTTTTAAATTTTTTTTTTTAAAAAAATTTATTTGGCCTTAAAAATTTTTTTTGGGGCGGCCAAAAAATTAAGGGGGGAAAAAAAAAAAAAACCCCAAAAGGGGCCCCCCCCCAAAAAAACCTTTGGGGAAAAAACTAACCTTTTTTTTAAAAAAAATTTAACAAAATTTTTTCCCCCGGAAAAAAACCCCCCCCCCAAAAAAAAAACCCCCCCAAAAAAAAAATTCCGGCCCCTTTTTTAAAAAAAGGAAAATTTTGGGGGGGGGCCCCCCCCCCGGGGTTTAAAATCCTTTTTTTCCCCCCCCTTTTAACCCCCCTTTTAAAATTTTTCCCTTTTTTTCCCCCCCAAAAAAAATTTTTTTTTTTTTTTAAAAAAAAATTTTTGGGGGGGTTTAAAAAAAACCGGGGTTTTTTAAAAACCCCCCAAAAAAAGGGGGGGGAAAAAAAGGGGAAAAAGGGGGAAAAGTTTGGGGGGGGGAAATTTTCCCCCCCCCCCGGGGGGGGGGGAAAAAAACCCAGGGAACTTGGGAAAAAAAAATTTTTTTTTTTCCCCAAAGGGGGGGTGGGGCCCTTTTTAAAAAAAACCCCGGGGAAACCCTCAAAAAAAAAGGGGGGTAAGCCCAAAAGGGGGGGAAAGGGTTTTAAACCGGGGCCCCCAGGGGGGGGTTTTTTGGGGAAAAGGGGGCCCCCTTTTTTTGGGGGGGGAAAAAAAAAAAAAAGGGGAAGGGGGGGAAAAAAAAAAGGGAAAAAGGGGGGGCCCCTTTTAAAAAAACCCCCCCCGGGAAAAAACCCCCCCCAAAAAAAGGGAAAAAGCCCCCATTTTTTGGGGGTTTTTTAAAACCCTTGGGGGGGGTTTTTTAAAAAACCCCCAAAAAAATTTTTTAAAAAAAAGGGGGGTTTTTTTTTTAAAAAATTTTTAATTTTTTTTTTTTTTAAAAAACCCAAGGGGGAAAGGGGGGGGGGGGGCAGAAATTTTTCCCAAAATTCCCCGGGGGGGTAAAAGGGGAAAAAAATTTTTTTTTAAAGGGGGGGGTTTTTTTTGGGGGGGGGGAAAAACCCCCAAAAAAAAAAATAAAGGGGTTGGTTTTTTTTTAAAATGGAAAAAATTTGGGGAAAAAGGGGGGGGGGAAAAAAAGGGGAAAAAAAAAAATTTTAAATTTTTTTGGGGGGGGGGGGGAAACAGGGGGGGAAAAAAATTTGGGGGGGTTTGGGTTTGGGGTTTGGGGGGAAAAGGGGGTGGAAGGGGGTTTTGGAAATTTGGGGAAATTTTTTGGGGGGGGGCAAAGGGGGGTTTGGGAAAAGGGGGGGGGGGGGGGGGGAAGAAGGGGATTGGGTTGGGGGAAAAATTTTTTGGGAAAAAAAAGGGGGGAAAAAAATTTTTCCCCCAAAAAAAAACCGGGTTTTAAAAAAAAGAAAGGGGCCGGGGGGGGGAAAAAAAAAAAGGGAAAAGGGGGGGGGGGGAAAAAAAAAAAAATTTTTTAAAACCCCAAATTTTTTGGGAAAAATTTTTAAAAAAAAAATTTTTGACGTAAAATTTTTTTAAAAATTTAATTTTTTTTAAAAAAAAGGGGGGGGGGGGGGGTTTTAAAAAAGGGGGGGGGCAATTTTTTTTAAAATTTAAAAAAAGGGTTTAAACCCCCTTTTTTAAAAAAATTTTTTGGGTTTTTGGCCCCTTTTTTTTTTAAAAAAAATTTAAAAAATTTTGGGAAAAAAGGGGGGGGTTTTTTTTTAACCAAAATTTTTTTTAAATTTTTTAAAAAAGGGGTTTTTTTTTTTGGGGGGAAATTTCCCGGGGAAAAAAAATTTTTTGGGGGGGGGGGGGGTTTTTTAAAAAAAAAAAGGTTAAAAAAATTTTAAAGGGAAAAATAGGGCCTTCGGGGAAAAAAAATTTAAAACCCCGGATTTTTCCCCAAAAAAAGGGGGGTTTTTTTTGGGCCAAACCCCAATTTTAAAATTTTTAAAATTTTTTGGGGGTTTAAACCCCTTTTAAAGGGGCAAAAAGGGGGTTTGGGGGGGGGGGGAAAAAGGGGGGTTTTTTTTTTGGGGTTTTGGGGGGGGGGGGAAAAAAAAAAGGGGGGGTTTCCCCGGGGGGGTGGGGGAAAAATTTGGGGAAAAGGGCCCCAAAGGGGGGCCCCCCTTTTTTTTTGGGGGGGAAAAAAAGGGGGGGGGAAAAGGGGCCCAAAAATTCCCGAAAAGGAAAAAAATTTTGGGGGAAAAGGGGGGGGGGGAAAAAAAAGGGTTTTTAGGGGGAAAAAAATTTTTTAAAAAAAAAATTTAAAAGGGGGGTTTTTTGGGGGAAAAAAAAAAGGGGGGGGTTTTTTTTACAAAGGGGGGGGAGGGAAAAAATTTTGGGGGGGGAAATAATTTTTAAAAAAAAAAAATTTTTAAAAAAAAAGGGGGGGGAAAAAAAAAAAAAAAAAATTTTTAAAAAAAAAATTTTTTTTTTTTTTTTTTTTTTAAAAAAATTTTAAAAAAGGGGGAAAAAAAAAAATTTTTTAAAAAAAATAATTTTCTTTTAAAAAAAAAAAATTTAAACCGGAACCCCAAAATTTTTTAAAAAAATTTTTAAAACCCTTTTTCCCCTTTTTTTGTTTTTTAAAATTTTAATTTTAAAAAATTAAAAAAGGGGGAAATTTTTTAAAAAAAAAAATTTTTAAAAAATTTTTGGGGCCTTTTTTTTTGGAAAATTAAAACCTTTTTTAAAAAAAAACCCCCAAAAAAAAAAACCCTTTTTAAAAAAATTTTTTTTTTTAAAAAAAAAAAAAAAAATTTTTTAAAAAATTTAAAAATTTTTTTAAAAAAAAAATTTTTAAAAGGGGGCCCCCCCAAAAAAATTTTAAAGGGGGGGGGGTTTTTTTTTTAAAAAAAAAAAAAAAATTTTTTTAAAAAATTTTTTTTTAAAATTAAGTTAAAAAGGGTTTTTTTAAAAATTTTTTTTTTATTTTTTAAAAAAAAAAAAATTTTTTTTAAAACCCCCCAAAAACCCCCCTTTTTTTGGGGTTTTTTTAAAAAAAATTTTTTTTTTCATTTTAAACCCTTTTTAAAAAATTTTTTTAAAAATTTTTTTTTTTAAAAAAAAGGGGAAAAAAAATTTTTTTAAAAAATTGGGGGTTTTTTAAAAAACCCCCCCCAAAAATTTTTTTAAAAAAATTTTTTTTTTTTTTAAAATTTTTAAAATTTTTCCTTTTTAAAAAAAATTTTTTTTTTCCCCCCCTTTAAAGGGTTTTTTTTTTAAAAAAAAAAAAAAAAAAAAAAATTTTTTTTTTTCCCTTTTTTTTTTAAAATTCCCTCCCAAAAAAAACCCCAATTTTTTTTTTTTTAAAACCCCCCCAAAAGGGTTTTTCCCCCACCTTTTTCCCCCCCCCCCTTTTTAAAAAAAACCCCCCCCCCCTTTTTTAAATTTTTTTCCCCCCGTTTTCCCCCCCCCTTTTTTTTTAAAAAAAAAATTTCCCCTTTCCCCCTTTAAAATTTTTAAAAATTTTTTCCCTTTTGGGGGTTTTTTTTTTCCCCCCCCTTTTTTCCCCCCAAAAACCCTTTTTTTGGGTTTTTCCCCCCTTTTTTAAAAAAATTTTTTCCCCTTATTTTAAAAACCCCCCCCCCTTTTTTAAAAACCCCCCCCCAAAAACCCCCCCTCCCCCCCCAAAAATTTTTTTTTCCCCGGGAAAGGGGGTTTTTAAAAACCCTTTCCCCCGGGCCCCCCCCCTTGGGGGTTTTTAAAAACCAAACCCGGGAAAAAAAATAGGGGAAAAAAAAGGGGGGAAAAAAAATTTTTCCCAAAAGGGTTTTCCCAAAAGGGGGGGGGGTTTTTTTTTTTTTTTAAATTTTTAAAATTTTTTAAAATTTTTTTTTTTTACCTTTAAAAAATTCACTTGGAATGATCGTGTTATTATTTTGACTGGTTTGAGCAGGCACATTACACTAGAAATGTAATGATTGACTTATTATTTATATATAAAAATTTTGTAACAACGTTCACTGAGTGTGTTTGACCCTCCACTCTCATATGAACGTTACGTAGTGGAAAAAAAAAGCTAACCATGTTTCCCTCTCATATTCCATCACAAAAAGATGATCTATCACACAGGATGTTCCATCACACAGATGATCTATCACATAGAATGTCCCATCACGCAGTTTGATTATCCCATCACAAAAGATGAATTGCTGGCATGAGGTTTTGTTGTTGTAGATTCGCCCGGACTTCCGGCCCGGGGTCTTTTCCGTTGTGCCCCGGGCCTTGGTTCGTGGGGGATGTCTGAACCAGCCCCCCATGGGAGGAGGAAAAGTACCCCCTCATCATCGGGCCCAATTGTCCCCAGGCCTACCATTTCCCCCGCCCTCACGGGGTGTAGGGAGAAGCTGGTTCCTGGTCTGCCTTTCCCCGCCCCGGGGGGCTAATGGGAATGGAGTTTTATGAGCTGCAGATGGTAGAAAGATCCAGCTTTGGCACCTACCCTGCCCTAGAATGGGCATGGTGTGTCTCCTCTGGCATGGTGATGTAATGTGACAGCCAAAGTTGAGAAACTTCATCAATAGGGTGAGTTCAGCAGCTAGACCCCGGGGCACCCAGGCGCATCAGAGAAGTGAATGCTCGATTTTGGGGAAGGGGTGGGATTGTCCCGGGCTCCGGACCCTTTCCACTTTTAAAAATATCATGTAGATTAATCTTGTTCTTTATGGTACTTTGCTTAAAAACAATGAAAGACAATACAAATCCCCCCAACGAAATTATGTGATTCGTCCCAGAAGCATGTAGGCCACGATGAATTACAACAACTGGATGTTATGAATGTTGAAGACAAATAAAACAACTGAAGTTAAATTATATTTTTAAAAAAAGCAGAAGCAGTGTCCCGAATATGTTGCTGCAAAGTTTGTCAAGGTTATGAACCAGAATCAGTATGGTGCTGGGGGGAAATAAACACAATTTATAGTACCTACAGTAGGTGGGAAGGCCTCAAACACCTTTTATTTTCAGTTATAAAGGTGGAACGGTTGCCTGAACATACCAAAACTTATCCTAGATCAGCCCAAATTTTTGAAGAGAGCTAAGAGGTCCTAATGAATGAAGCTACAGAAAGGAAGGAGAGTGATTTCTTTCAGTTAATATTCTTGTACCTACTATTGTAACTGATTCTTTCTTTAATGTTCATTAAATAACTCGTTCGGTTTATTCCACTGCCCCCCTCTTACTGTAACTGATTTTCACACAGTTGATTACTTACCTTTTTAAATTTTTAAAGGGTTATAATATGACTGTTTTCACTGTATCAAAGCAGGCTTTGTCTGATTTTCTGGGGTTACCCTATGTAATTCACACATATGTTATTAGGTATAAAATTGTACTTATGTGTACCTGTACGTAAATAAACTTACTGTAGCAAACATTACATCAAAACGTAAAATGGTAAACGTGTGGGGGGGTGTTTGCTGCCCCAAAAAACAAGGTGTGTGTGGTGGCGGCGGGGAAAATCTCTTCTCCCTTTACTGTTTAAAACTAAACACCATGGCGAGACGCAGGCGTACCCACAAGCTACTGGGCCACACTCATTGGGAACCTGCTTGCTGTTAGGAGTAAGGTGCTTAGTGTTCACTGGTACTTTTGTTGTGGGGAGGTGACTCACAGTTACACTAAGTGTTTTTCCAGTAGTTGCTAGTGGCAGGAGACTTGCTCTAAATCCATTTTGCCCTGGGATGTGCAACTGTTGTGAAACCATGTAGTTAGCAATATTGCTTCAGAAAAAACCCCTTTTAAAATTGTAATAATGTGGGACATAAGAACTACCCGGTAATAGCTTTTTTTCTGAAGATTTGCTACCATCTTCGGGATGACTTCTTTTCAGACACCATCTCTATAGAATATTTAAATCACTTGATAAAGGAAGACCAACCAGCAGGGGTGTTCGAAGCCCCCCCTCACCTGGGGGGGGGCCCCGGTATCTAAACACGGTGCTTTTTTGCTTGTTTCTTGCACTGTAAGAAAGTACCTGATTCTTAGACGTCGACAGTTATGGGTCGCACCCTGGGGAAGATAATTGAAGGACCTCAGTGGAAATAATACAGTCTTAATGGGTTATCCTGATTTAAAAATTTCCAAAAAAAATCTTAGCGTGATGGGTTTTGGGTGAGCATAGTCAGTTTTTTTAAAAATATCTTATACAGCAGATCAAGGGAGACGAACCAAAATTTAATTTCCTCTTATTCTCTTTGCTATTATTGGTCCCCCTCTCTGTCTCCTCGGGTATAAATAAGACACTATGTGATCTGATGTGTTACTTTAGTAAATTCCCAGCACTGGTGGGGAAGTCATTACTATCACCCTTGTCAACAGTGTTTTCAACCAAATACCATCCTGAGTGTGCCCTTTGGGGGGACAACCACACACAATCCTCCTCTTCCTCCCTGCTCCCTCCTTCCTCCACTAACTCTACCTTCACCCTCCCCCACTAACTCTGCCTTCACCCTCCCCACTAATTTTGCCTTCACCCTCCTCCACTAACTCTCCCTTTCCCCCTCACTCAACTAACTCTGCCTTCACCCTCACCCACTAACTCTCCCTTCCCCTCACTCCACTCTCGCCTTCACCCTCACTCCTTTAAACTCTCCCTTCACCCTCCCCCACTAACTCTGCAGCAAATCCCAGAATAAAATAACGTTTTTTTCAGTGTAACTATCTGCATTTTGAGCCCCTTTTTAGTGTTAACTACGCCATTGTTATTGTGTCAGGAGTGGCTTTTTGTGGGTTTTCTAATATAACATAAATAACAGTAATAATTGCACTATATAAATTGTAGCATTTATCTACACGTATGGTTTAGACTGAATTAATACTGAATTTTATATACTGTGCAACGCTCTACGCAGTTGCGAAGACGGGGTTTTGCCCCACCCCCTAGCCAACAGTATCGCCGTGCGTATCAGATATCTGTGTGAGTTACAAGTCTTTGTAACTAAAGTTACCCAAAATTCCCAAGACTAGTTAGGTTATTTATATAAGTTAACGTAGGAGGAATTACCACACAAGTATATTTAAATCATTTGAATTTTAAAGAACTTTTTAAATTTAAAAAACATGTATTTTATTAACATCCTGAATGGGATCTGTTTTATAGGCCTTAAACGCTAGTTTCTGCTTCTAACCAGTCGGCCTAGTGTGGTAAGACCAGCCGGGGCCCAGTGTGGTAAGACCAGTCAGGCCTAGTGTGGTAAGACCAGTCAGACCTAGTGTGGTAAGACCAGTCAGGCCTAGTGTGGTAAAACCAGTCAGGCCTAGTGTGGTAAGACCAGCAAGCACCAGTGTGGTAAGACCCAAACCCGCAAGTGTGGTAAACCAACCAGACCAGTGTGGTAAGACCAGCCAGCACCAGTGTGGTAAGACCAGCCAGCACCAGTGTGGTAAGACCAGCCAGCACCAGTGTGGTAAGACCAGCCAGCACCAGTGTGGTAAGACCAGCCCCCTTTAAAAAACCCAAATTTTTACCATTAACAAATTCCTGGCTCATTATTCATGCAAACAAACACTCTTTCTGTTCTAATGCGCAAGAGGTTTTTTCAGTCTTATGACTAAAGTCAACAAATTTACACTTGGCAGTCGTTTTGAACGTCCAGCCCGTGGGAAAAACTACTGTAGATACCAAACAGTAATCCCGAGTTTCAAGTGTGTAATAAATTATGCTGAAGAAAGCTGTTCAAGTACTGTGTTTCATTGCAAGTGAAGTTGTCTTGGGGTGAACACTAAAAGATATCTAGAGAAACTTCAGCAGGAGGGTTGCCAGTTCCTGCTCCACGAGGTTGTCAAATATAACTTCCCATCTTCAATCTCCCAAACAAATCATGACTGCTAAACACTCGCAATTATACTAAAAGGTTTCCAAAGCATGCTAAGGTCAATATATATAATTTTAAATATTTACAAACATAAAATAGCAACAAATTTATTATTATATATAAGTCTTTTTTAAAAAAATTTTATAGTTTAAAGATATATTCTTTTTATTTATGGGAATGTAAAAATTAATATTTTAAAAACATAAGAACATAAGAAAGGGGAACACGCAGCAGGCCTGTTGGCCCATACTGGGCAGGTCCTTAAATTCCCATCCCACTAACAAAACCCAAAAAAACTTGTCAAACCCTTATTATAACAAGCTTTAATTTGTAATAACTAAATATATTTTAGATAAGCAAAAATTTTAATAAAAAAAACCAATGAAATATTTTTTTTCGTTGGTTCGAATGTTTTTTGAATTTTTATTGCATACCTTTTCGCTTCCCTTTTTCGGCAAGAAGAGAGTTGTATTTACGCCTCCCAAGTTTTCCCCTATTCGGCACATATATATATATATATATATATATGTCGTGCCGATTAGGAAAAACCGTTTTTTAAAAATCCCTTTTCCCTGCCAAAAAGACAAGTGAAAATTTGTGGCAAAAATTTTCCCCAAAAATCATTCTAAACCCTAAAAAAATTTTTCATTGTGTTTTTTATTATTAAATTAATGTTAACTATCAAAATTTTAGTTGGGAGAAAAATTAAATTCGCTTTGAAAAAAAGGTTAGGTGGGTTTTCAAAGTTTCTTTGGTACAAATTTAAATTCTTACTTTAAACATAAATAAAAAAAATATATTTTTAAAACGTAAAAGAAAATTTTAGAAAGGACTTAATTTTAGATGAGTTCTTGCTAATTGACCAGTTTTACCTAATCCACGACATATATATATATATATATATATATATATATATATATATATATATATATATATATATAAAATTTTTTTTTGTGAGGGCAGCTAGGGAAGACCTATTAACCGAATTCCCAAAAGAGTCGAGGGGGAATTAGGGACGACCAAATAAAATTTTCCCCTTTATGGGTGCCGTCACCCAAGAGACATCAATTTTTCCTTTCTTGTGACATTGTTGAGCATTGTTTGGTCAATTTTCTGCACGATGGGTTTTTGCCATTGATGCTTTGTGCCCCCTTGGAGGAGCTGGTCTGCTGGAAGAGTATGCTAGGCTATCCCACTCCCCTCGCAGTCCGGACGAGCTTTGGGTGTGACGCCTAAGTAAGTTTATTTGGGTACAAGTACACAAAAATACATTTGCATAAATTATCATGCATAGCAGCATATGTAGATACCTGGAATAATACAAAAAGTCAAAGTGACTTATTTCCATTGGGGTCCTTCACTAGTTCAACAAATGTAATACCCGAGGACAAACACGAGGGTAATGCTACTGGGTTCCCTTGAGCACCTCTAGTATACCTACAGTCACCCTGGAAGTGTTGTTTCATCCCATTGGTGACCTTCCAGTGACATATTAATACACACACACACACACACACACACACAAATACACACACACACTTCATGTACCAACATGTAGGGATACTACCAGAGAGAGAGAGAGGATGAACCAGCGAGACTGGACCTAGTATTCACCTTGAGTAGTGCAGATATTGAGGACATCACACATGAAAGACCTCTCGGGGCCCGTGATCATATGGTTTTAAGCTTTGATTACACAGTAGAGTTACAAGTGGAGGGTGAGCAGATAGGGCCAGAAGAATGAAGCCAAACTACAAGACAGGGGACTACGCGGGCATGAAGAACTTCCTAAACGGGGTTCAGTGGAGCAGAGAACTGGAAGGAAATCAGTAAACGAGATGATGGAATATGTGACAACAATATGCAAGGAAGCTGAGGAAAGGTTTGTACCCAAGGGAAACAGAAACAACGAAAAAGCCAGGACGAGCCCGTGGTTCACCCAAAGGTGCAGAGAGGCCAAAACCAATTGTGCTAGGGAATGGAAGAAGTATAGAAGGCAAAGGACCCAGGAAAATAAGGAGAGCAGTCGTAGAACCAGGAATGAATATGCACAGGTAAGAAGGAGGCCCAACGACAGTACGAGAATGACATAGCAGGAAACTGCTGACCCAAAACTGTTGTACAGCCACATCAGGAGGAGAACAACAGTTAAGGACCGGTGATCAGGCTAAGGGAAGGAAGGAGGAGAGATCACAAGAAATGACCGCGAAGTGTGTAAGGAACTCAACATGAGATTCAAAGAAGTGTTCACCGAGGAGACAGAAGGGACTCCAGAAAGACAGAGAGGAAGGGTACACCACCAAGTGTTGGACACAATACATGCAACCGAGGAAAAGTGAAGAGGCTGCTGAGTGAGCTAGATACCTCAAAGGCGACGGGGCCGGATCACATCTCTCCATGGGTCCTGAGAGAGGGAGCTGAGGCGCTTTGTGTACCCCTAACACAATATTCAACATCTATCGAAACAGGAGACTACCTGAGGTATGGAAGACAGCAAATGTAGTCCCAATCTTTAAAAAGGAGACAGACATGAGGCACTAAACTACAGACCAGTGTCACTGACATGTATAGTATGCAAAGTCATGGAGAAGATTATCAGGAGAAGAGTGGTGGAACACCTAGAAAGGAATGAGCTTATCAACGGCAGTCAACACGGTTTCAGGGACGGGAAATCCTCTATCACAAACCTACTGGAGTTCTATGACAGGGTGACAGCAGTAAGACAAGAGAGAGAGGGGTGGGTGGATTGCATTTTCTTGGACTGTAATTCGGTTCGTACTTCTAACGGCTGCGCCATAGCTGTTCACGTGATTACCATGTGACTTGTGTTAGCCAATGATAGGCCTGCCTTTTGAATGCCTCAGTGCCGGGCGGCCCTAGTAGTCAGTAACATTCGGGTAAGCCTAGCAGGCGGACACAGGCATAGGCTCTCAGCTCCCATATATCCAACGCCTCATTAAACGCTACCAAACCAAGCTCATCGTCTGTTAATATTACCAAATCTATGAAAAGAACCCCACAACATAAGAAGGCGTTTGACACGGTTCCACACAAGAGATTAGTGCAAAAGCTGGAGGACCAGGCAGGGATAATAGGGAAGGCACTCCAATGGATCAGGGAATACCTGTCAGGAAGACAGCAGAGAGTCATGGTTCGTGGCGAGGTGTCAGAGTGGACGCCTGTGACGAGAGGTTCCACAGGGGTCAGTCCTAGGACCGGTGCTGTTTCTGGTATTTGTGAATGACATGAAGGAAGGAATAACCTCCGAAGTGTCCCTGTTCGCAGATTATGTGAAGTTGATGAGAAGAATTCAATCGGACGAGGACCAGGCAGAACTACAAAGGGATCTGGACAGGCTGCAGGACTGGTCCAGGAATTAGCTCCCTGAGTTCAACCCCACCAAGTGCAAAGTCATGAAGATTGGGGAAGGGCAAAGAAGACCGCAGACGGAGTACAGTCTAGGAGGCCAGAGACTACAAACCTCACCCAAGGAAAAAGATCTTGGGGTGAGTATAACACCAGGCACATCTCCTGAGGCGCAAATCAACCAAATAACTGCTGTAGCATACGGGCGCCTAGCAAACCTAAGAACAGCATTCCGACATCTTAATAAAGAATCGTTCAGAACCCTGTACACTGTGTACGTTAGGCCCATATTGGAGTACGCAGCACCAGTTTGGAACCAACACCAAGCCAAGCACATAAAGAAACTAGAGAAAGTGAAAAGGTTTGCAACACGACTAGTCCCGGAGCTAAGGGATATGTCCTACGAGGAGAGGTTAAGGGAAATCGACCTGACGACATTGGAGGACAGGAGAGTAAGGGGGAACATGATAACGACATATAAAATACTGAGAGGGGTCTGCAAGGTGGACAGAGACAGAATGTTCCAGAGATGGGACACAGCGACAAGGGGGCACAGCTGGAAGTTGAAAACTCAGATGAATCACAGGGATGTTAGGAAGTACTTCTTCAGTCACAGAGTGGTCAGGAAGTGGAATAGCTTGGGAAGCGATGTAGTGGAGGCAGGATCCATTCATAGCTTTAAGAAGAGGTATGATAAAGCTCATGGCGCAGGGAGAGTGACCCAGTAGCGGCCAGTGAAGAGGCGGGGCCAGGAGCTATGACTCAACCCCTGCAACCACAACTAGGTGAGTACACACACACACACACGTACATACAACAGGCCTAGTGTATAATCGACATGTGCCTAGGACAAAATGGTAACTAACACACACACACACACACACACACACACACACACACACACACACACACACACACACACACTACATATATATATATATATATATATATATATATATATATATATATATATATATATATATATATATATATTATATATATATATATATATATATATATATATATATTATAATAATATGGTACAAAGATTTAAGAGATACATTGTTGATATAAAGATGGCATATACAGTACACGAGGTGTGAGAGATACATGTCTAGTACATATTGTTACATGTTTGTCACTGATTATAATGCGAAAATCTCATCCAGCTCCTCTGAGCTGGGGCGCGTGCCAGAATACAGCATGCATTACTCCTCTGAACAGCAGCGCTGAGTCGCTGGAACAGAAAACTAGCTGCCCTGGGATCCCTAGTTACCCTGTTGAGTCTTTTGCCCAGCTCCTTGAGGAACTTAGATGCACTCTTTCCCCATGAGCCAAGGGTCTCCGAGCCTATGGGAACAAACATATAATGATGGGCAAGTTCTCCATATTTTCTCGACTTTTGGGACTCCCTGAAGGTGGCAGCTGCCCTCCTTCCTCTCTGGTGTATTGGAGATAGGTATCAGCCAAGGTAGATGCACATATGTAGTCCCACACTACCTGCTTGCCGTCTGTCCAGGCTTGAAGGGTGATACCATCTGGACGCTTTTGGCTGCCATCAGATCTGCATAGTTGGGGTGGCTCCCTTACTGCTGGGCATCCGGCTGTTGTGAGGCTCCTCTTGATAATGTTATTAACCTCTTCATGTCTTGCAATCTTTCCTCGGATTTACGACACACAAGACCATGGTACCCGAATCGGTCTGCTGCTTCACTGCCACAAATACACCTGTGTTCGGCGAGAATAGGGGCGGCAAGTCGAAGGGCAACACCAATGCGGATGGTGTGTGGGTCGAGGCGTGTGCCAAGGCTGGAGTTGGAAACAGCTAAAGAAAGTCCCCTGCATGAGGAGCTCTCACTGCAAGGAGCCGGGCTCTATCCTTCCCTGACACACTCTGAAGCATTGCTGAGGCTATATTCTCTACTATTGGGCCATCCCAGTGCGACTGTTTGTAGTTGTTGGGGGGAGCAGGCCTGGTTTCAGAGCCTGTTAGATTATCCCAGATCCTGGCTCCATCAACGAACTTTGGGTCATGGATTCCAATCGTGTCCCTAAAATGTTCAGGGAGAATTGTTGCTACAAGCCCTCTGGATGCAATGCATGAAGACAGGAAAGCAGGTAGAGCAATCTGAGATGACTTGCGGACACCAATGCCTCCTAGTCTGACTGGGAGTGTAGCGTGGTCACACTGCCCATCTTCTAGAGTAAAGATCTGCCTCAGGATACTGTCATATTCGTGCAGTATAGGGTTATCATATGAAGGAGCACATCTTAGGAAATATGTCAACCTGGGCAGACTCAAGCATTTTGTGAGAAGGTACAAGGCATCATGGGTGTCAAGATTGCCTATTCGTTGTTCCATTCTCCTCAATTCTTCCAGTTTCTTCCTGAGAATTGTGTCAATGGCATCGCTTCCCAGAGGTGCTCCAAGCAAGACACTATTTGTAGGGCAATGACTGTTGCTCCTGGTAGGGTAGTTTTGATATCATTTCATCTATCACTTGTTGATTGACTGAAATGATTTCACATTTGGATGGATTCAGGATGAGACCCATTTCCTGTCCCCGTGTCATCACCTGTGTAATATCATCTAGGAGGGACTCCTTTGTACGTGCTAGTGTGCCATCATCCAGGAACCAGATGTTTACCTCACTGGTCAGTCTGACTGTGATTTCCCTAACTGCTATACAGAAGAGAAATGGTGCGAGATGGTCTCCTTGCTGGACACCCTCTGATGATTTCATGCTCTCCAAACAGGAGCATTGATTCCTTGCTATATCCAGCTCAAACAAAAGGGAAGAGACCAGGGAAATGTTCTTGTACAGCTGCTAATACTACGTCTCTTTTCAGGAGATTAAATGCATTCTTGAAATCTAATTTAACCACTGCATTGTCCTCAGGCAGGTTGTCGATATACGCCCTTGTTGCATGAACCGCTGCGTCACTTCCTTGAGAGACCCCAAAGACAAGCTGGTTTGGTTGAAGCATGATGGCTGCCTCTGCGCGAATACTTCTGACAGCAGCTTTAGAAACGAGGCGGCGAAACGTGTTGCCCACTGTGATTAGCCTATTCCTCCATCCTTCTTTTTAAGGGCACAAAGTGATGCTCCAAAAAGAAAGGTTTAATTTCGTCAGGAATTATATATATGTATTTATATATATATATATATATATATATATATATATATATATATATATATATATATATATATATATATATATATATTATATTTAATTTATTTATTTACTTATTCTCATTTATTTCTGATTCGATTCACAATACATTAAATGTGTCATTATTAAGTGATCAAAACCTAGTAATTATAAAGAATAACATATGTCTACCTACAATTCTCATTAAAGTGATTACCTGTATTTTAGCGATTGTTTTTCCCTAACGATGTGCGATAACAGCCAGCGATACCTGCTGTCTGAAACACAATGATGACGATATTGTTATTCAGTGTGTGTAGTGTGCACGGTGAACCTCTTTCTGGTGTGCACGTGAACATCTTTCTGGTGTGCACGTGAACATCTTTCTGGTGTGCACGTGAACATCTTTCTGTTGTGTGCACGGTGAACCTCTTTCTGGTGTGTGCACAGTGAACTTCTTTCTGTTGTGTGCACGGTGAACCTCTTTCTGGTGTGTGAACGGTGAACCTCTTTCTGGTGTGTGCACATTGAACTTCCTTCTGATGTGTGCACGGTGAACCTCCTTCTGTTGTGTGCACGGTGAACCTGCTGCTGTTGTGTGCACGGTGAACCTGCTTCTGTTGTGTGCACGGTGAACCTCTTTCTGGTGTGTGCACAATGAACCTCTTTCTGGTGTGTGCACGGTGAACCTATTTCTGGTGTGTGCACGGTGAACCTGCTTCTGGTGTGTGCACGGTGAACCTGCTTCTGTTGTGTGCACGTGAACCTCCTGTTGTGTGCACGGTGAACCTCCTGTTGTGTGCACGGTGAACCTCCTGTTGTGTGCACGGTGAACCTCCTGTTGTGTGCACGGTGAACCTCCTGTTGTGTGCACGGTGAACCTCCTGTTGTGTGCACGGTGAACCTGTTTCTGTCGTGTGCACAGGTAACCTGTGCACGACATTTGTAAACATACACACAGCATTATCATAAAAATATACACACATGTAAATATACACACAACTTATTAAAAAAATTTTACACACAACATATGTAAATATTCAAACAACATATGTAATATACACACAACATATGTAATATACACACAACATATGTAAATATACACACAACATATGTAAATATACACACAACATATGTAAATATACACACAACATATGTAAATATACACACAACATATGTAAGTATACACACAACATATGTCACAAGTATGGCCACAAGGCGAGTCACAAGTGACTGTGGTAAGTCACAAGTATGGCCACAAGGCGAGTCAAAAATGACTGTGGTAGGCCATAAGTATGGTCACAAGGCGAGTCATAAGTAACGGTGGTAGGTCATAAGTATGGCCACAAAGCGAGTCACAAGTGACTGTGGTAGGCCACAAGCATAGCTACAGGTATGGCCACAAGTATAGTCACAAGTATGACAACAAGGCGAGTCATAAGTGACGGTGGTAGGCCACAAGCATGGCCACAAGTATACTCACAAGTATGGCCACAAGGCGAGTCATAAGTGACGGTGGTAACAGGATTAAGCACATCACGAGAAGCGAGAAGGAAAGGTATGGCGCCATCAACACAAGAGAAGGGTGGCGCTGCTCACAGCTGATGAGGGAACATAGAGGTAATACCTCTTTGTTGTTTTGTCAACAAGGTAGTCGTGTGTCTGTCCGCTGGTGAAGGAGGAGGGTAGTTAAGGCCCAGTCAACAAGGTAGTCGTGTGTCTGTCAGCTGGTGAAGGAGGAGGGTAGTTAAGGCCCAGTCAACAAGGTAGTCGTGTGTCTGTCCGCTGGTGAAGGAGGAGGGTAGTTAAGGCCCAGTCAACAAGGTAGTCGTGTGTCTGTCAGCTGGTGAAGGAGGAGGGTAGTTAAGGCCCAGTCAACAAGGTAGTCGTGTTCTGTCCGCTGGTGAAGGAGGAGGGTAGTTAAGGCCCAGTCAACAAGGTAGTCGTGTGTCTGTCAGCTGGTGAAGGAGGAGGGTAGTTAAGGCCCAGTCAACAAGGTAGTCGTGTCTGTCCGCTGGTGAAGGAGGAGGGTAGTTAAGGCCCAGTCAACAAGGTAGTCGTGTGTCTGTCAGCTGGTGAAGGAGGAGGTAGTTAAGGCCTAGTCAACGCCAAGGAAGATTAAATCGGAGAGTACACAATTTACATTTACCCTTATAGCAGTAGCTAATTAATTATGCACTCTTATATTCATCCTGTTGAGGGCAACGCAAGACAATATGCACACACTAAAGACCTAGAAATAAGGCCTGAAAGTTGTCAAGTATGTAGTGTAGTATTTTCAAATTATTTTTTTTAATTACAAAGAAGTTTAGAATACTTTATCAAAGTTTCAGATATTTTTTCCACTAGCAATATAAACTGATTATATATATATATATATATATATATATATATATATATATATATATATATATATATATATATATATATATATATATATATATATATATATATAAGACAACCACTATGAAAAATAGAGGAATTCCAGTGCTTTCGTGACTACTCACATTGTGAGTAGTCACGAAAAGCTCAATTCCCTGTTTATGTGATTTTTGCATATATTTATATATATATATTATATATTATATATATATATATATATATATATATATATATATATATATATATATATATATATAAGTTACTGACCTGTTTATTTGAAAGTATCGGGGAAAGAGAAAGTGAGAGTAAATTTATTATTATTTATACTGTATATCATTGCCGTTCATTAATAAAGTCATTATTTTGATGGCAAGATTTATACTGATAAAGTTTCATGTGATTCTTCTTCTCCTTCTTTAATATTTACTTCGGTTAAAACAGTGTGCTTGCTCAGGAAACGCAAGAGTCCACTTTGTCCATTAAACCAGATACCCACCCTTAAGGCCCCTGAATAAAAACCTGGTGCCAGCACTGCCAAACAGGACAGTATGCTTGTCACCACTGTATATTCTGCCCTCCGGACAACAAGGACATCAAGGATACCAACAAGGACATCAGCCTTATTAGTGGTCCCATATGGGAGTAAGTTCACATCCAGCATTTACCTCTTCTCCTCCAATGTCCTTCAGAATAAATTGTATAAATTGTGAGGAAAATGCTTGTTTTTGCAATGAGCCACTTTCATTCATCTGTTTAGGCTGGACTGAAATAATAAAATTGTAAAAAAAAAGTATTTTATCATGACTCAAGTTCAATTTATAATGTTATTAAGAGATAATATCCTTCCTATGGATGGAATATTGTGAAAATCCCTCATTTAAAAATATATATTAAAACCAGTTGTTATTCTGAATATGTAGGTGTTGGAATTTCATGGGAATTTTCCCATAGGATTCTTAACTTCTGAATGGAAATGATTTTATGGAGATCTAACACGTCATTATCCTTCTAGGGATAATGACGAGCTAGATTGAGTGTTATTCAGTGATATATTTCATCTCTCGTCTGCTATAGGACTGAGAGTAAGACAACTCCTAGTAAGGAGAGGACAAGTGTTATCACTTCACTTACACACGGGGGCTTCAGTAAGGACAAGTGTTATCACTTCACTTACACACTGGGGCTTCAGAAAGGGACAAGTGTTATAACTTCACTTACACACGGGGGCTTCAGTAAGGAACAGTTTATTGATCTGTCACTGGATAAACTCAGAAATGTTGATATGATTGATGATCAATCTATGATCATTGTTACTACTATAGCTAGTGTTTTAATGGGCAGGCTTACTCTTCATTCTTCTATGATTGCGCAGCACCATGTTATATTGCCCGAGTCATTTCGTAGATAACCTATTGAGTTTGCTCACACTATTTCTCTAGGCAGGCGTCTTGGCGTGAGACAGCCTCTGGACAAACTGGCTTAAAACTTTACATGACCAACGATGAGAGACACCGTGACTCCACATACTAGTCCATATTGTCAGGTGACTGGCAACCCAACTCGCCTCCAAAATCGGCACCACTTTTTGCCCATACCTGCTATTGAAGAGCCATTTTCTCGATTTATTATTTACTGTGTTGGCTCACTTCAATAACGAACCTTGGCAAGCAGTACATATTTACCTTGGTAATTTCGCACCTTGTTATCACTGGTACGAAATCTAACTTCACCTCAAGGAATTTTAGCAGTTGTCACCCACAGTCACAAGGAGCATTGGAAACCTTCCAACTGACTTTGAAGACCGTCTTGGAAGCTACATTCTATTTCAGTTCTTCCCTTAGAAACTAAACATCAAATCGGATTACCTGATATTACTAAAGGAATAGAGGAGCAGCTAGAGAACTTCCTTATTTTGCCGTTGATAAGACAAGTTCTAGTCAGTTGATAAAGATATTAAAACTCTTCTCCGAGAGTATATCTCTCTTATTTTGTGACATTCCCGAGTTGTACCTTTAAATGAACACAAGGTGCATATTCAGGAGGAACCCATATAAAGCAACCATCATACCTACTGGGTCCAGTTAAACACAAAGCTCTTCAGGAAGTTACAGATTGTCTGTTATCGCATGCACTTATTGAAAGTTCATGAGCGTCACCGTGTATGCTTGTATCTAAACCCGATGGGAGTTACAGGATGTGCACTGATTATCTTAATGTGAATACTGTCACTTTACGTAATGGCTGTCCTCTACCTTGGGTAGATGATATATCGACCAAGTCTCAAGAGCTACGTAAATCGTCTGGACTTGCTTCGTGGATACTAAACGTTCCTCTCTCCTCTTCAGCACAAGGGGCAAGAGGAACTGTACATAATGGCTTCTTCAACTACTTTGTAACTCTTTTCAAAATCAGGAATTCGCCCTCTTCATCCCGACAAATACTGCATAAGTTAACAGAAACTTGGAGGAAGTTGATGCTTAATTAGACGACCAGGTTGTTTCTGGAGAGGATTGGAAACAGCTTGTAACTCGTATGTGGGTTTGCTCAGGCTAAGATTCATTATCTTGGATTTATTATTGGACAAGGTCGGGCAGCAGCGGTAGGAGTTATATATCAGTTTCAGTTCCTAAGGATAGGATACTGTCGTAGATTTTGTCTCACCTTTTCTAAGAAAGCAGCATCTAGCTAATAACTAATAAGGGAAGTTTGTCTGGTCACACGTTTTTGAACTGATATTCAAGCATGTCAGAATGTTGCTATTTGACTTTATTTTGGCAAAGTCCAAATTTTAGTGTATCAATCATATTCATACTGATGCAAGTGGTTATGCAATGGGAGCAAAATTTATGCAAATGATAGTTGGTGATAAACTCTTTCCAGCAAAAAAAGAAACCACATAAAAAAAGCCTACCACTACTGAGGAGGTTTTAGCTTTGGCTTTATCTATAGAGAACTCGGGGTATTTTTGGGCATTTCACCTATGATTAAAATATTTAGTGACCGTAACCCATTCTATTTAGCTCAAGTCCAAGAATGCTAGAAGAAGAGGGTTGTATGTCTACCACCTTTCAATAATAACTTCAACATAAAAGTTCTTTAAATGTAATCATCGATTTTTTTGTGTCTGTTTTAATGTTACTATTTAAGTATTTAAATGCCTAGATTTTATTAGTTTTTGTGTGACGTGATTACGGGGAAAATTTTTAAAAGGACCACAAATTTTTTTTCTCAAATTATTATTTAAGTGACAAAATTGTATATTTCATAAACTTTACATTGTCTCTTCACCAGTTGTATGGGCAATGGGGCCATTCCAAGTGAGCAGTAGAGTGTTGTAGGTGTTAGAGATGGAGTCTCCAGAGGAGCAGTAGTGTTGTAGGTGTTAGAGATGGAGTCTCCAGAGGAGCAGAAATGCGAGGTGTTAGGGGATAGAGTCTCCAGAGTGAGCAAAAGTGTTGGGGGGTGTTAGAGATGGAGTTCCAGAGGAGCAGGGAGAGTGTTGTAGGTGTTAGAGATGGAGTCTCCAGAGGAGCAGGTGTTGTAGGTGTTGAGATGGAGTCTCCAGAGTGAGCGTAGTGTTGTAGGTGTTAGAGATGGAGTCTCCAGAGTGGGGGAGTAGTGTTGTAGGGGGGTTTGAGATTGAGTCTCTAGAGTGAGAGTAGTGTTGGGGGGGTTAGAGATGGAGTCTCCAGGGGTGAGCAGTAGAGGTTTAGGGTTGAGATGGAGTCTCCAGAGTGAGCAGTAGAGTGGGGTGTTGAGATGGAGTCTCCAGAGTGAGCAGTCTCAGCCAGTGAAGATTCCACCACTCACTAAAACCCACCTAGTTCATACAACACTCCCCCCAGTGAAGATTCCACCACTACACCACACACACCCCCCCCAGTTCAAAAACACCCAGCCAGTGAAGATTTCCCCCACTACACCACACACACCCCCCCTAGTTCATACAACACCAGCGTGAAGATTCCACCACTACACCACACACACCCCACCTAGTTCATACAACACTCAGCTAATGAAGATTCCACCACTACACTAACAAAACCCCACCTAGTTCATACAACACTCAGCCCAGTGAAGATTCCAAACCCCCACCACACACAACCCCAAACCCAGTTCATACAACACTCATTTGGGGAAGATTCCCCCCCACTAAATAAAACACCCCACCTAAGTTAACAAAACCCCCTTTAACTGCCCTGCTTTTGGAGTTTCTTCTGGTCACCATGATAAAGTGGGCTGGGTCACTTCCCTTTCACACTTGGGTCTCTTCTGAACTCTGCAAATGAGTTATCTTTAACATGGAAGGATGGCTAAGAGGACCTAGCACACGAGAGGCCAAACAATGTGACAGGTACCTATTTTTCACAACTCAAGTCCAACTAAATCAATTAACGGGTTTTCCCCTGAATCCCTTCACAAAATGTTACCCTGTTCACACTCCAACAGATCGTCATGTCCCAAAACCATTCGTCTCCATTCACTCCTATCTAACATGTACACATGCTTGCTGGAGTCCAACCTTTTCTAGGACGACCCCCACCCCGCCTTCCTTTCCCACAGATTTATACGCTTCCAAGTCATTCTACTTTGATCCATTCTTTTAAATGACCAAACCACCTCAACAACCCCTTCAGCCCTCTGAAAAATACTTTTAGTAACTCCACACCTTCTCCTAAATTTTCCCCATTCCGAATTTTCTGCATAATATTTTCACCCCACATTGCCCTTAGACAGGACATCTCCACTGCCTCCAGCCCCCCCTCGCTGCAGCATTTGCAACCCATGCTTCACACCCTTGAGTGTTGGTACCACTATACTTTCGTACATTCCCTTTTTTGCCTCCATGGATAACGTTTTTTTTCTCCACGATACCTCAACGCACCACTCACCTTTTTCCTTCATCAATTCTATGGTTAACCTCCTCCTTCATAAACCCATCCGCTGACACGTCCAAATCCCAAATATCTGGGAAACATTTACTTCTTCCATAATCCCCTCTCCAATGTATATCCAATTTTTTTTTATTTAAATCGTTTGATACCCTCATCACCTTACTCTTATCTATGTTCACTTTCAACTTTCTCCCTTTTAAAATTTCCCCCAAATTTTCCAAAAACCCTTTTAAATTTTTTCTTTAAAATTTCCCCCAAAAGGGAATATCTTTTAAAGAAAAAAAAATTTATTTGGGGGATTTAACCCCCAAAATTTAATCCCACCCTCTCCCCAACCCCCCTGTTTTTTACTTCTTTACACCCCCATTACATCCCCATTAAACCCCAACACACCCCCAAAGGGGGAAGGGGTTTTTTCCCCCAATCCCCCCCAAACCTATTTTTAGGGGAAGAAATCCCCCTTTTCCCCCACACCCCTTTTAACCTGAGCCTCACTATCCTCAAAAAAACCTTTTTTCAGTTCAGTAACTTACTACCTTTTTATACCCCTTGCAACATTTCCCAAATTGCTCCCCCCCCTTCATCATATTTTTCTAAACCATAAATGCAATAAATATACGCAAATTTTTAAAATATTTTTAGTAAGGGAATGTTAGATTTAAACAAAAAGCAAAAAATATTGGGCTGAAAAAACCCTTTTGGGAAGGGGATAATAAAAAAAATTGATAGTGAAACAGAATTGATCTCAAAAGGGTTGATGTTGTTTTAATGAGGACCTAAAGGATAGACAGGTGACAGGGTCCTTAATAAAGGAGGCAGGTGGGGGTGTGCCTTTGATGATGAGGTACAAAGAATGTCGTTTTGAACGTCAAGTTTTTTTTTGTTTCAGGACACCCTTTGACTTGAATAGGGGTGGGGGGAAACCGGGTGGGCACAGAGAATAAAAACCGGGGAAATTATTTTTAGTTGCACTGTTGGAAGAGATTTTGGGAAAAAATTTAAATTGGGAAGTGAGAGATATTTTTGGGAAGATTTGTTTTTTGCCACCGAAGGGGCCCATTTTAAATTGTGCCCCCCTTTTCCCATCCTGTGGACGGAACCCAAGACTTTAAAATTATAAAAAAGGCCCCGGGAACTGGGCCCCAAAAGGGTTACAGGTTTTAATTTATTTAATCAAAGATCAATATTTTCTGACAATAATGCGGGGGGAAAAGAAAACTGACAAGAGGGGTTTTCGGAACGTTAAGAGGATATAAAATTTTTCCCCAGAGGACCTGTTTAGGGGAGGGCCCATGGTCTTTAACATGACCGTAAACAACGGTTAGTGTCATAAAGGGGAAGACGGGTTTTGTGTGCCCCAATTTCAAGAGACGGGAACTTTTTCCCTTGTGCAGGGAGAAAGAAGATAGGGGAAATAGAATAAACACCTGATTATTTTGGGTTAAGAACTATGAAATAAATTTTTTAATGTATAATCGGAGATTTTCTTACACGATAATGTGTTTATTTTTGATATTAATATCAAGACAAATAATAATGAAGCCCCCAATCATTTTTTGGTTTTTTCCCCCACCTCATTCATTTTTTTGGTATTCACCTTTGTCTTTAAAAAATATTAGTAAAAAAATTTTAAAATGCCAGTTCCCCCGCTCCCCAATTTCCCAGTCTTTATTAGTGAGGAAAATTTCATTTCATCCCCATTTATATTTTATGTCCCAAAAGTGTCGCCCCCAAAATTATTTATCCATTAAAAAAATTACTCAAAGTATGAATAATGTAATCTTCTTTTCCCCCATAAAAGTATCAGTTTTTAATTAAAGACATTTAAAGGTGCTGGTAGGAGGCGGGGAAAAACCCGCCTGGCCCCCCCTTTCCAAAAAAACATTTTTTGCCCCCCTTAATCGGGGAGTAAACCCTAAAATAATACACATAAATTTAACCGAAATTTTAAGATCCCCAACCCTGTGATTGGAGGCTACCTGTTGATTACTTGTCAATTCCTTGTTCGGGGCGTTGAAAACCGAGGGACCTTTTTATGTCGCATTTTAAAACTAGCCCCCTGCTGCCCGGGAAAGGACTGTCTGCTTCTTACTTTTTTATTTCCCACCCAACTTTTAAGTTGACAAGGTTACCTGTTGTTTCCTTTTTGGGCAACCCCGCCACAGGTTTTTGGGTTAACACATAATTATTTTCCTCGGGGAAAAAGGGGTGACGACATTTGTTTGGGAAGCAGGGATATAGACCCCAAATTAGCCAAAGACGTAAAAAAACTTATCTGAGAATGAAAACAAAAAAAAAAATCCACCTGAATCCACTTAAAAAAAAGGATACGCAATTTTCCCCTTTTCTACAGAGGCTTCCAGCGCTGCAATTATCATTCAGGTTGTAATTTTTGAGGACGAACGGGAAAGAAAATCGGGAAAACATTCATTTGGGTGTGTGACCCCGCACTGAGGGGGTTGAAAATTTAAACTCGATCTGATAGTCATCCAATCATCAAATTACCCGAAATGGGGGGGGTTTTTGGGTTCATCTGGGGAAAAAGGGGTGAGTTTCGATTTTTTTTGGGCAAGATCACCTCACCATGACTAGGACCCTTCCTTTCCGTACTTCCATAAAGAAAATGAAAAAAACCCGAGAAACTGACCAAGAGACCAAAAACCTGACAGTCACAAGCAGAGACACTCAAAAACACTAACCAGTCACAAGCAGAGACACTTTTTAACAACACTAAGCCCCCATCAGTTTCATAAACGTCCTAACATTTATCTTATCTTCATAAAGGAAAAAGGGTACCGCATAATTAATCATTAATGATGCTTCCCCCCTTCTTTAAAACACATACACACTCACTCCCCTCCCCGTCACCAAACGTCACTCAAACGTCACTTTTTTCCCCGACAAAAATACTGAACTTTTACTGGGATTTTTTGTTTTTCCAAAACTTCAAATAGAACTTTGGTTTAATTCCTTTTTAAGGAACAAATATTCTTCAAGAGTGAAAATGGCCATCAAACCCTCAAAAATTTTTTAACGTATGTTTAGTTTTGAGTCAGTTCACCCCCCCCCAAAAAAAAAAAAAATAAAAGAATTAATTTTTAAAATTTAGACTTTCCAAAAGGAATGCTATTGGACACTGACTTTTACAGGACCAAAAACATAGAGGAAATTTCCAACATACATATCATTACTATATACATCACTTACATGTCACTTACTTTAAGGGGCAAGTCCGGGAAAAAATCATCGGGAAAAAGAATGGGGGGAGCACCTCGGGCTGAACAGCATAATAAACACCAGACAGCATGGATTCCCGGAAAAAAACCCCGGGAAACAAACCCCCTAGAGTTTTTATGATAAAAATGAGGGTAAGGCAAGAGAGAAAGGGTTTGATTGTTTTTTCCCTGGACTGCGGGAAAGGGCCCTTCGACACATTCCTCCCCATAAGATTAGAAAAGGGTTGGGAAAAACAACCCATGATAACGGAAGGGCCTGGGATCGGGGAATACCTCCGGGAGGCAAAAGGGGGTCATGGGGGGATGAGGTATCACAGGGGCCCCTTGGACGAGCGGCGTACCGCAGGGTCAGCCCCAGGACCAGTGTTATTTTTGGTATATGTAAACGACATAAAGGGGGGATAGACCCCAAAATGCCCTGTTTCCAGTTTTGGAAATTAAGGGGAGGAGAATCAAATCGGAAGAGGACCATGGGGACTTCAAACAGACCAAAAGCTTGACTCTGGCCCCAGCAACCGGCTTCTCGAATTAATCCCACCAAATGCAAAGTCGGGGAAGATGGGAAAGGACAAAAAAACCCCTGACAGAGTACAGGAAAATTGGACAAGTGCTAAAAACCCTCGGCAAAGGAGAAAGCCCTTTGGGGTGGGGAAAGGGGCCAAGTCCCCCCGGGGGCAAAATAAAACCAGATAAACTGGGGCATTTTTAAAAGCACGGGGAAAACCAAAGGAGGGGGTTTTCCCGTTACCTAAACAAGGAATCGTTCAAGACACTGACCCCGGACGCCGGGCCCATACTAGAATATGCAGCCCAGCCTGGAACCCCCCCTTCAAGCACGTAAAAAAACCCAGAGAAAGTGAAAAGGTTTGCGACAAGGCTAGTTCCACAACCCGAAGTCTGCCCTTTGGAAGAAAGGTTGGGGAAATAGGCCCCCAACAACACTGGAGGAAAAAAGGGGCCAGGAGAATGATAACGACATAAAAAATACTGGGGGGAATCAAAGGTAGACAGGGACGGGAAACCCAGAGAGGGAACACAGAAACAAGGGGACACTTAAATTTTTGAAGACTCAGATAGTCGGGGATGTTGGGAAGCATTTTTTTCAGCCACAGATAGTCAGGAAGGGGAAATTGGGGTTAGAAAGATATAGTGGAGGGGGAAACCATACATATTTTTTAAGACGAGGTAGGGATAAAGTCTGGAGCAGGGAAAAGCAGAGCCCCAGTAGCGGACCGAAGAGGCGGGGCCAGGGGCGGGAGTCTGGGCAGCTGCAACCACAATTAGGTGAGTACAAAAAATTGAGTAAAATGAGTTTAGCCCTTTAATTAAAAAAAGGGAGCAACAGCTCCGGGAGAGGATGGTAAAAAACTTGAAATATCGTCAGAGCTTTTTTGCAAGCCCCTGATATTACTCTTGTTTGTAATGGAGGGATTTACGTGGGATATATTTCAAAATCCTGGTCAATGGTTTCATTGTGTGTTTCCCAAGTTTAAAAAGGGTGATACATTTAAACCAATCAATTAACTAGTTGCTTTTAAAAAAATTTTAAAGAAATACACTTAATAGACTGTACTATGGAATCAAATGCCAATTTTCACCTCATCTCACTTGTGGATGGCGCCTACCAGAATCAGGTTTTAATTCAAAGGGGAGACATGGACCACAAAGAATTATCCCGGGTTCTATAGTCGGGGATTAGGCAGGGAGCACACTTTGGGACCACTACATAAATGGGTTCAATTATCAGGGCTTTTGGAGTGGGGAAAAAGAATACATGGGCGGGGAGTACTTCACCCCTTTGGGTGGGGATCCTTTATTTTCCACCCCTGAATGGGAAAAACAGCTAGGGATGACCCACTTGCCCAAAGCACCTGTTTTTTATTAATATATATATATATATATATATATATATATATATATATATATATATATATATATATATATATATATTAATACATACACACACATTAATATACAGATGCATTGTATACAAATGTTATCCGAGAATGTTTACATTCATGGTGGGTGAATAATTTTAAACACCCCCCTTAATAAAGCAAATTCCAACACCCTTTTTTGCAAACCCCAAAATCAAGGAACTATAAAAAACAAAACATCAAAGGGAAAACATAAAGGGGGCAAGACTACATTAAAAAATCCCCACAACAAGATACTCCAGTCGCGTGACAATTTATTAGTCAAAAGGGGGAAACAAAAAGGGGACCCAATTAACCAGTAAAATGCCCCACACCTTTCCTTCAAAAACCGTCAACCCCCTCTCCGGTCTAGGTCTTTTTCCCGACGGGGGCCTTGCAACACGGCTCACCCTTTGGGGGAAAAGGGGCTTTTAACCTATAATCAAGGAAAAGGCTAGAGAAAAAAGAGAGAGGTTTGGGGGCCCCAGTGAGCGGAGCCCTGGACCGGGGTTTAATGATGCAAACTGGCCCCCCCGTTGGTGAATTAAGAAAAAGGGAAAAGCCATTTATAACATTTCCCTGGAAAAAGTCTCCCGGGGGCAAATTTTTATATTTGTAATTTCCGGGCAGGAAAATTTTTGTTCTCCTCTTTATGAATTGGAACCCAAAACCCTAGTTCCCCTTTTTATTTGTATCCTATGCCATCCCCATTCTTTAACACGGAATAATACAGGATACGGGTCACTTGCTGGGTATTTGGGAAAAGGGGGAAAAATCTACAACAACCCCTTGGATGTTTCAGAGGATTCATGTTTATTTTGATCTTATTGGGGATATATATATTACACCAGAGGTGGACCCCCCAAAAAAAAATTTAAAAAAATATATATATATATATATATATATATATATATATATATATATATATATATATATATATATATATATATAAAATATATATATATATATAATATATATATATATATAATAATTTTAAAAAATTTATGGGATTTTAAAAATTTACACATGAAAAAGTTGTGTTTAAAAGGAGATTTCAAATTTAGACAAATTGACTGGAGCAATTTGGGAAAGGGAAAATTTTGAAATCAAAAGACTTTTCTTGATAAAGATTCCCGGATTGTTTTTTTAAACGGTTTGCAAGGGGAAACCCAAATAGAGGAAATAACTCGAACTTTTTTCTTTAAACAGGAATTAGTTTAATAATCTTGAGGTTAATGATGGCTTGGGGAAAAGGGGTTTTAAAACCCAGTTTTTAAATATTATGGGAAATTTCCCTACTAATGGGAAAACAAGTTCCCCCCCTGGCTTCCCCTTGGGGAATTTATTGGGAAAAAATTCCCGGGGGGTTTAATTTGGAAATGACCTTAAGTGGGTCGGAGGTGGATTAATATGACGTTTTTAGAGAATAGTTCAGCCGCCCCAGACAGCTTATGTTCCCTAGTTAAAGTTTGAGAATCGAAGACCAACCCAAAAAAGGGTTTTTAAAGTAAGATTAGGGGATAGGCCCCCTCCCAAAAAACTTTAGGGCGCCCACCAAACAGGAAAAAAAGGGAGAATGTTTCCCTACCCTTTCCCCTCGTTTTACACAGGAAGATTTAGCGTATTCCAGAAATAATTAATTATGTAGGAAAAGGATGATGAAAAAATATGCAAGATTAGGGGCACAAATGACATGGTCCTTAGACAAAAGGGGTAAATTGAAACCTAACAAATCCCCAGGCCCTGATGAACCACAAAAGGGTTTTTGAATGAAAAACCTTAGGGAAAGGTTTAAAAATTTTAAAATTCCTGCAAAAGGGAAGGGGCCAAAAAATGGGAAAAAGGAAAATGTAATACCTATTTTCAAAACAGGTGACAGGTCTAGCTTCGTTTTTAGACCAATGCCCAACCCTCCAAGTGGGAAAATTTATGGGAACAAAAGGGGAGGCAATTCGGAAATTTTTAAAAAATAAAAATCCAACGAATCTCTTTAAATTTTAACAAAAAGGGGGTTCCCCCCACAAATTTTAAAACTTTTTTTACCAAGGGGTTTGAGGAGGTAGATTATGGAAAGAATAATGATATTGTGAAGGACTTATAAGGGTTTGATAGATCCCACATCGGAAACTATTAAGGGAAAAATTTAAGGGACAAATAGGAGGAGGGAAAAATTTTTCCGGATAAGAAGGTTTTACAAAAAAAAAGAGTTTTCACAAAAGGGAGAAATCAGAGTGGGAAGGTCAAATGGTGTTCCACGGGGGGGTTTTGGCCCCCTTTTTGTTACAATTAATTTAAAAACATAGAGGGGGGGAAAAAAAGCGACATAACCGGGCCCAAAGACACCAAAAAAGGGCCCTCCCAAATTTATTCAAAAAGAGGACATTAGACCCAGGAAGATTTGGAAAGACTGATGCAGTGGGCGGGGAAGGGCAATGCAGGGTTTTAAAATAGATAAATGCAAAGTTCTAAATTTTTGGGCCCGAACAATAACCATGCCACATATAAACTAAATAATGTAGATCTTAAAAATTATTTTTTCGAAAAAAGGGTTTAGGAGTTCGTTAGATAATCTAAAACCAGACAGCATATGTTTGCAATAAAGGAAAGAATCCTTTCTTAATATCAAGAAATAAAAAAATAGGAGCCCCGGGTTTTCTTAAATTTATATATCCCAAGGGCCCCATCTAGATTATTGCACAGTTTTTTGGGCACCGATTTCAGAATGGATTTAATGCTTGGGAAAAAGTACAAAAGGGGGGGATGACTAAGTTGATCCCCCGATCAAATTCCCGCCCCATGAGGATAGATAAGGGGCCCCGGAACCCCCCGAAAGGGGAGAATTAGGGGGGATGGGTTGAGGGTATAAAAAGGAAAACAGGGAAAACATAAAGGGGGTGTAAAAAGCGGGTAAAATATCTGTATTGACAGGACACCCAATGGTTTTTGTTGGATAAATTCAGATTCAGGGAAAAATATAGGAAAGCATTGGTTTGGTAATAGGTTGTCGATAGTGGAACAAAATGAGAAGAAAGAGGCCAAAACGTTGTGTAGTTTTAAAAAAGGTTGGGGTAAATATATGGGTGGGGGGGGTGGAGTTGGACCTGATGGGTTTGGGACAGGGCAGATGCCGTGCCCTTCCCCCCAATGGGTTTTAACCTGACCTGGTTGGGTCAGGGCATTGGCCCTTCCCGGGGGGAGACTTAAACCCGCCTCCCTGGGCCAGTAGGCCTGCTGCAGTGTTTTTTTTCTTTGGGGGGGTTTTTTTCCCGGAGGACTGTTACCATCACTTGGAAAAAAGCCGGGCTCTCAGGGTGGTCATGCCATTCACAAAGGGAAAAAAGGGCTGGAATATTTCTGTCATTCCCTTGGGGGGAAAAAGCTGTTATACATAAGATGCAAGAGAAAAGGGATAAAAAATAAGAATATGAGTGCCAGTATATTTAAATAGAAAAAAAATCATCAAAAAAAGAAGCTTTAAAAATGAACACCATCTTTTACAATTACACTTTTTGAATATTTAAAAACTTAGAACAATGGAATAAAATTATCAATATTTGGGTTTCTGAGAATGGGATCTGACACTCATATCCCCGGGGAAAACCAAAAAAATATTTGGGGAAATAGTCGAAAAGAGAATACACAAAAATGACACCAGAAAGAAAATTAGTTAATGAAGTAGGGAACCACAACTAGGCGAGTAAACCCAGGCGAGACAACTAGGTGAGCAACTAGGTGGGGGTACAAGTAGGGGAGTACAACTAGGGGACAACTAGGGGTCAACCAGGGGGGGCCCAAATAGGAGTACAACTAGGCGAGTCCCAAATAGGTGGGGGAAATAGGCGGGGTACAACAAATGAGTACAACTAGGGTGAGTACAACTGGGGGAGACAAAAAAGGGGAGACAACTAGGGGAGGGACAATGGGGGTACAAAGGTGAGACAACTAAAAGAAATACAACTAGGTGAGTACAATAGGGGAGTACAACTAGGAGCCCAGGGGGACAGGAAAATACAAGGGTGGGTGCAGGGGAAAGGGCCCCAAGGTTGGCCATTGTCTTGCCCCATTTTTTCCTCAAAATTTTACCCCATTCTTTATACTGGGGTTAGAATGGCTTCATTCCCTTAAGCCCTCCTTAAAAATGTCAATTTCAATAAATTGCACTTTTTGTGCTACTTCCCTAAGGGGATGCATTGAGTTTGCCAAATAGAACTTTGTCTCCCTCGTCCATGAGGATTTGGGGCCAAGCCCGTTTTTTGAGCCTTATGTTCCCTCGCCATAAGGAAGATTTTGCCAAGTGTCTAATCATTTTGTGTCTTACGTTGCCTTTTCCCCAAGGACAAAACTGAGGCCCGGGAAATTGATCCTCTTGTCACCGGTACGTAAGGATAAGAAAAGTTGTTTTAAATGGGACGCTGGACCCGGATATTCCCCCGACCTGACACCTTTTTTTTTTAATTCTTATCTCTTTCCACCCGGGCCGCCCCTCACAGCTATTTTCTGGGGTTGAGGGGGGCAGTGCGGGAAATGAGGGGATTGGGGGCAAAGGGAGGTGGGGGGAAGGGGGGTGGAGGGGGAGGGAGGGGGAGGTGGGGTGAGGATGCAGTGTGGGGGGAGTGGGGGCAGTGTGAGGGAAGGGAGGCATTGTGGGGGGAAGTGAGGCAGTGTGGGAAGGGGGTGAGGCAGGGGGGGGGATGCAAGGGGGGGGGCCAGTGGAGGGAGAGGCATTGTGGGGGGTGAGGAGTGTGGGGTGGGGGAGGGGGGTGGGGGGGAGTGAGGGCAGGGGGGGTAATTGTGGCAGTGGAGGGGGGAGGGAGAGAGGCAGGGCTACCTGAAGGTCATTCCGGGGGCAACCCCCCGGCCCGTGTTTGACCAGGCCCCCCACCGGGAGGCCTAGACCCCTCCCGGTGGATCAAGGGCTGGAACAAGGGGCCCAAAGGGCCCGCCCAATCAAAAATATGAACCACAGCCCCCGTCGGGCACTGAGTATCTGTCCAGATCCCCCTTTAAGACACCTGGGAGTCTATTGGCCCCTTTTTCTCTATATGGGAGGGTGTTGAACATTCTTTGGGGCCCCGAGACTTTTTTTCTTTAAGTACCCATTAAAACCCCGTTTATCATTAGGGAGGTTGGGGACTGTCTGCCGAGTGTTATGCTTTTAGGGAAATGATTTATTTTACAAATTTTGGAACAACCCCCTAAATTTTTTGGTGAAGATTACATTGACCTTTTTCGCCCGTATTTCCCGGGGGTACAGGTTAAGGAACTTCAAATATTCCCTAAGGGGGGCCACTAAAATAATATGGGCAGGGAAAAATTTTCTGTACATTTCCCGATTCGATCTCCGCCTTGAATGAGGGCCCTTAGTGTATAGCAGTATTTGGGCTAGAGAGAACAAGAGACTTAAAAAAGGAAAAACATGGCATCCCCTTTTTTTTGAAAGCCTCATTATCCATACTATTATTTTCCCTTTTTGATGGGATAATGTTGTGATCCTTAAAGTGATCCTCTGACAAAAAAAGATTCATCTTCCATATACGTTATCTACAATGTCACTCTTCCCAGGTTGTAATCCATTTTCGATCTTTTCGCTCATTTTAAATTTTCTTTTAGTTTAATTTCATATTTTAATTATGCCCCTTACCCATCCTGTGGGCAGTAGTAAAGGTTAGGGATACAGATAGTATTGGGTTCACGGTCTGGCGCCAACGATTTTTGATAGTTAAGTAACTTACAATGGTATGGAACTATTTACTGGTTCAATTTGGTAACAGTCGAATAAGAGATGCTTATGAATCGACAAAACTGTCCTGTTTCCTGACAAATCTTACCTAACCTAACCTCCTAGCCTTAAGTCAAGAATTTCATGTGAAGCATTTTTGTATTATTATTTTTGTAATTCACAAGTGGGCGGGCCCAGAGTTGTAATCTGCCCCTTCGCTGAAGGCATACGCCTTTGTCAAGTCATTAGTTACGTCATGCATTTAAAGGGCCCAAAGCGAGATGAACTCCACAGAAGATGGCCTCAAATTTACTTACTGTCTGTAGTTGTGTCGTATCTGTTTTTTGGCTTATGAAAGAAGCACGTCACAAAGTGTTAAGAGCATTTAAGGATGATGGAGAATTACTATTAAATTGATAACTTTAGATAACTAGATAAAGTCGAGTGCAATGGGTATCACAAACAGTTCAGTTAGAAGAGTTGATATATAGTTATTGATCCTTGTCCAGTTTTTACATAGCAGTCCTCGCTCTGTATGACAGTACGGTACTACCAGCTGCACCAATGGGGTGGTAGACTGAGCCATCAAGAAAATAATTTGTGGAACAGAATGCTGTTTGACCAAGGCGTCAGTGCAACTTAAGGCATCATGCTTAGATTCAAAACCAAGCTTTTTTATTGTGATCTAATATGATTCTTTGGGAATAAATGGGGATGGAGAGTTGGGAAGATGTAATTTTTAATAGTGCAGGAAGTACGAAATTGTCTTAATTGACATAGATTTTGCATTTTTTAAAATTATTCCCGTTTTTAGGATCCATTTAAAAGCAGGGTTGCCAACCTGGGAGTGCACGCAGCCCTAGGGCTGCAAGATGCCATTTCAGAGGATGCAACAGTCCTAATGAACAGCACAATTCCGTTTATTTTACCAAAACTTTTCTAATTGCTCAATTTATATTTGCAGTTTATGCACTGAATTCAATTGCTCCCCCGCAGTGCAGTATTTGGTTCAATTTGTGATTAAAAAATAAGAAATTTGAAATTTTTGTAGGGAATGCAACATTAATCAAATATTTCCTAGGGGTGGGGCAAAGAAAAGTTTGGGGAAACCCCCTGATTTAGAGGTTCACTCACCTGTAATGAGGAAAGTTTGGAGGGTTCATGAAAGGGGTGTGGACGGTGGACTGAGCATATGAACACTTGTGAAGGTATCTCCCCGTTATAATGGTAAATAGTATTAAAATTGGATTGGTAAATATTCTGTTAGTGGGATAGATTGTGAAGGACCTGCCTAGTATGGGCCAACAGGCCTGCTGCAGTGTTCCTCCTTTCTTATGCTGGTTTCCGCATGTTTAGCATTTTAGTAGACACTTAAGTAAACATGAACAATAGATGAAGTTCGTTACTGTCTGCGTTGGGTGAAACTAATGAGAAGAGTGATGGGGACTGATATACAGACTAAAATAATAGTTAGAATGGAGTATAATACAAACTTAAGCGCACAATAGTGAAGAATTAATGTGAAGGTCTTGGGGGGTTAAGACACACACCAAGCGTACCATTGGGAGGTGTGCAATACCCCAAGCGTACCACTGGGAGGTGTTAAGCAACACACCAAGCTACCATTGGGAGGTGTTAAGCAATACACCAAGCGTACCACTGTGAGGTGTTAAGCAACACACCAAGCGTACCACTGGGCGGTGTAAGAAACACACCAAACGTACCACGGGGGGTGTTAAGCAACACACCAAGCGTACCACTGGGGTGTTAAGCAACACACCAAGCGTACCACTGGGGGTGTTAAGCAACACACCAAGCGTACCACTGGGGGTGTTAAGCAACACACCAAGCATACCACTGGGCGGTGTTAAGCAACATACCAAGCGTACCACTGGGGGTGTTAAACAACACACCAAGCGTACCACTGGGGATGTTAAGCAACACACCAGGTACCACTGGGGGTGTTAAGAAACACCAAGTGTACCACGGGAGAGTGTTAAGCAACACACCAAGCTACCACTGGGGGTGTTAAGCAACACCAAGCGTACCACTAGGGGGTGTTAGCAACATACCAAGCGTACCACTGGGGGTGTTAAGCAACACACCAAGCGTACCACTGGGGGGTGTTAAGCAACACACCAACGTACCACTGGGGGTGTTAAACAACACACCAAGCGTACCACTGGGGTTTTAAGCAACACACCAAGCGTACCATTGGGGTTTTAAAGCAACACCAAGTGTACCACGGGAAAAGTGTTAAGCAACACACCAAGCGTACCACTGGGGGTGAAACAACACCAAGCGTACCACTAGGGTGTTAAGCAACATACCAAGCGTACCACTGGGGTGTTAAGCAACACACCAAGCGTACCACTGGGGTGTTAAAACACACCAAGCGTACCACTGGGGTGTTAAGCAACACACCAAGCGTACCACTGGAGGGTGAAACAACACACGCGTACCACTGGGGGGTGTTAAGCAACACCCCAGCGTACCACTGGGGTGTTAAGCAACACCAAGCGTACCACTAGGGGTGTAAGCAACACACCAAGCGTACCACTAGGGGTGTTACAACACCCAAAGGGTCCCATGGGGTGTTAAGCAACCAAAGCGTACCACGGGAGGGGTTACAACACACCAAGCGTACCACTGGGGTGTTAAGCAACACCAAGCGTACCACTGGGGTGTTAAGCAACACACCAAGCGTACCACTGGGGTGTTAAGCAACACACCAAGCGTACCACTTGGGGTGTTAAGCAACACACCAATCGTACCACTGGGGTGTTAAGCAACACACGCGTACCACTGGGAGTGTTACAACACACGCTGACCACTGGGAGGTGTTAAGCAACACACCAAGCGTACCACTGGGGGTTAAGCAACACCAAGCGTACCACTTGGGGGTTAAAACACACCAAGCGTACCACTGGGAGGTGTACCCAACACACCAAGCGTACCACTGGGGGGGTTAACAACACCAAGCGTACCACTGGGGGTGTTAACAACACACCAAGCGTACAACTGGGAGGTTTTAAACAACACACCAAGCGTACCATTTGGGGGGTGTTAAGCAACACACCAAGCGTACCACTGGGAGGTTTTAAACAACACACAAAGCGTACCACTGGGGGTGTTGCAAACACCAAGCGTACCACTGGGAGGTGTTAAGCAACACACCGTGACCACTGGGAGGTGTTAAGCAACACACCAAGCGTACCACTTGGGGGTGTTAAGCAACACACCAAGCGTACCACTGGGAGGTTTTAAACAACACACAAAGCGTACCACGGGGGGTGTTAGCAACACACCAAGCGTACCACTGGGGGTGTTAACAACACACCAAGCGTACCACTGGGGGTGTTAAGCAACACACCAAGCGTACCACTGGGGTTTTAAACAACACACCAAGCGTACCACTGGAGTGTAACAACACACCAAGCGTACCACTGGGGGGTGTTAAGCAACACACCAAGCGTACCACTGGAGTGTTAAGCAACACACCAAGCGTACCACTGTGGGGTGTTAAGCAACACACCAAGCGTACCACTGGGGCTGTTAAACAACACACCAAGTACCACTGGGGATGTTAAGCAACACACCAAGCGTACCACTGGGGTGTTAAGCAACACCAAGCGTACCACTGGGGGTGTTAAGCAACACACCAAGCGTACCACGGGAGGGTGTTAAGAAAACACCCCAAAGCGTACCACTGGGGGTGTTAAGCAACACCAAGCTACCACTGGGGGTGTTAAGCAACACACCAAGCGTACCACGGGGGGTTTTAAACAACAACCAAGGTACCACGGGAAGGTGTTAAGCAACACACCAAGCGTACCACTGGGGGTGTTAAGCAACACACCAAGCTACCACTGGGGGGCAACACACCAAGCGTACCACTGGGGGTGTTAAGCAACACACCAAGCGTACCACTGGGAGGTTGCAACACACCAAGCGTACCACTGGAGGTGTTAGCAACACACCAAGCGTACCACTGGGGGTTTTAAACAACACACGAAGCGTACCACTGGGGGTGTTAAGCAACACACCAAGCGTACCACTGGGGTGTTAAACACACCAAGCGTACCACTGGGGGTGTTAAGCAACACAAAAATTCATTTGGAATATAACATTCAGCTTAGGTTAGATCCATTTTGGGATATTATGTGACCCAAATGGAAACGTGCAAATGATCAAGCATATAAAGATCCCAAGGTTGGTAATGAGGTTGGCATCAAACCCAAGACGAATAGACTGCTTTAAAGAGATTTGAAAATTGAATCTATCAATACTTCTAGAAGAGATGAAGTGTATGGGAAATTTAATTATGACATTTCAAATACTCAGTGGAATAGATAAGAGCTGATAGAGAGAAAAATGTTTGAGATGAGAGGAGATTAAGTCAGAGGACAAAACATGAACTACAGGAACTTTGGAAGTACAGTTTATGTATCAGCGTGATAAGTGGTATGCACTAGACGAAGATATAGCGGCAGCAAACAATACCAGTTTAAAGATTAGGTATGAACAAGCTCTGGAGATGAGAAATCAATTATGCTCGATAAGCGTTGAGAGGAAGGACCGGGCATGACTCAGCCCCTGAAAGCACGACTATAGAGTACAACTAAATTAGTACACACACACTCATAACGTTGAAGAATAAGGTGCATAACCGCAATTTTCCAAATAACAGAGTCCAACATTCTGATGACTGGTAAATACCCACCTCACTCTGCCAGCTCATGGCTACGCATTTCCTAGTTTAAATAAAGTCGACGAAATTGCCCTGCTTGAAATACCCCATGAACTATTTACTGCTTGAAATACCCCATGAACTATTTATTGCTTGATATACCCCATGTCCAGCATCTAAATTACCGAGTGACAGTAAGCATTTAAGAGCTCCTCGCTCCACCGCAGATACGACAAGCGTCTCAAATTATGCACGAGCTGTAGTGGAAAATAAAATACCAGAAATGTAGGTACCAAATTTAAACGTAATAATGGTTTACCAAGGCAAGAGAAGCAAATTAGCAGCAGGTGGTGTTGGTATTTTTTTTGTCATGAGAGATGGGAAAACTTCTGAATGCGGATGTTGGTTACATAATAACCGTTCCATGGGGCTTTAGGCAGGTAACCTGCAGCCTTCCTCGGGCCTGCCGGTTCGCCCAGTAAAAAAAAAAAAAAAAAAACATGAGATATGATAGTATGTTTTCCACTACATTAATAAAGTATCACAATCAGTCGAGTCTTAATCTTATAACAGTGAAAATGGGTTGGCAACATTTTTCTTAGTGGGTTTGGGTTTAAGAAAGACTTGCCTAGTATGAGCCAGTAGGCCTTCTGCGGTGTTCCTCCATTCTTATGTTTTTACGTTCTTATATCGAGGAAATATCCTGGTGCCAGAATTTGTTAATTTCTGAAACGTCATACGTCAGTCAACGAACACTCAGTAAGAAACGAAAACTGTCTTTCAGACATACCAGAGATGACACCTGAATCAGGTAATGGTACCGTGTACACCTAGGAGGACCAGGTGTCCAGGACACCTGAACCAGGTAATGGTACCGTGTACACCTAGGAGGACCAGGTGTCCAGGGCACTTGAACCGGGTGATGGTACGTGTACACCTAGGAGGACCAGGTGTCCAGGACACCTGAACCGGGTAGGTACGTGACACCTAGGAGGACCAGGTTCCAGGACACTGAACCAGGTAATGGTACCGTGTACACCTAGGAGGACCAGGTGTCCAGGACACTTGAACCGGGTGATGGTACCGTGTACACCTAGGAGGACCAGGTGTCCAGGACACCTGAACTGGGTAATGGTACCGTGTACACCTAGGGGACCAGGTGTCCAGGACACCTGAACTGGGTAATGGTGTCACTGTAAGCTCAGTGAGAGTTCATACAGTCAAGGCACTGATAATCAAGTAAATTCGTGATAATACTGGTTGTGCTGCTATTCAGAGTTATAATGATAATGAATTCAGCAAACAGTCCTCATAGTTCCTTAATGACTGAAAGACAGTCTCTAGCCTTTGAGCAATGTGTTTGTTCTCCCAGCTTGTATCAGAGATTTGCCAGAGTGATGCGGAATGTGAAGTTCAGATTAGTTCCTGTAGATAGTATGTGTTTTATTTGTTAACGTTGCCGAGCGGTCAAGACACTAGTATTGCTGTCACTCCTGTCTGGAATTCAGCCCCTGCATATCTTGCATGCAAGATACTATTCAGATGCCTAGGTGCCGGAGGTATCCCGACCGCCTTGAGTACTGAGTCTATCATTGAATGTTGCTAGTTCAAGTAGTAGTTCTCTCAGGGACGCTTTGTTGAAGAAAGACTACTTGAATGAGTTATAGCATTCTCACTGATGCAAAAGCAATTGCAGAAAGCCGTTTCTGTTGCTAGTGTATTCACTAGAGTGCCAGTTGTTGTCCCTCGTGTTCCAGATAGTGATCTTTCCAGTTGACAGTAATTCCTTTGGAGTAAAGTGTCGTGTGTCAGTAATTATTACCTGCAGTAAGAGATAGTGAGAGCGTTCTCCTTGCTCATACTTTGTGTTATTGAGCTAACTATTTCAGCCGGGAGAGATCCATCCACTCCACCGAGCCTGTTCATTCCTTCAGTAGGAAAGTTATCATAAGTCGTGAGCTAAAGATAGAAAATTATAAAATTCAGTTAGAACTGAATTATTGACTGTGTGTTTTGTTATCAGATTTCCAGTATCTAGTAAGATTTTTAATGTGTTTACGTTCTCTCCAATTCTGAGAATTAACAGTATAGATTTGAATGCACCAGATCTACCTGTCTGTTAATCACTACCTTCTTGTAAATATATTTCCTAAATTCGTAGATCACATGAAGACGATTGATCGACGACATATATTAATTTTTTTTCTCTTTATCATGATTTTCTAGAAATGAGCTATTTAGTTATTTAATTCCTTTGTATCATGATATATCATATAGTAAAGTAGATTGTTTTCCGTCACGATAAGATCTATGTGAAGTATAAGATTCAACTGTTGTGTACTTTGATATTGTATAGAATCAGCTCAGAGTCGTACGCCCGTTGTCTTTAGTTTGTATAAGGGTATGTCGAGACGACATAGTGCCGTAGCCGAGCTGTCACTGTAAGCTCAGGAGAGTTCATAGGGTATAACCGTTTCTGCTCACGTGACCATCCGATGAAAACCGTTAGCCAATGTCAAAGGTCACCCATGTCAAAGGTCAATACTTTGAACGCTTGAGCCCTGCTCGGGGCAGTGCCTCAGTTACCATCGAGACACCGTGTAGGGATATACCAGACTTACGGCTCTGAGAATTCCACCCTATCTGTTCGATCTCAATATACCAAGTTACCATCCCAACTCGTCTGTTCATTACCCAATCTACGAAAGAACCTCCACGCAACAATGGTACCGTGTACACCTAGGAGGACCAGGTGTCCAGGACACGCGGGACAGGCTCCTTGTTCCTCCACACACACTCAGACATTAATCCATCGTCCTAACAAAAGCTGGTATCTTACCGTACTCAAGACACTTGGTGGACAGACTGAGACACTAAAAATCGTGATCTAAAATCGATATGCCTACCTACTTGGCGTTACTGAACAATGGTGTTATCAATACGTCAAAAAAATTGAAAGTCTATTAAAATATACAACTTCTGAGAAATGCAAAGAATATTCACATTTATAATAAATCGAAGAAATTTACTCTTTTAAAGAATGGAAAAAAAATAATAATAATAATAATAATAATAATAATAATAATAATAATAATAATAATAATAATAATAATAATAATAATATTAATAATAATAATAATTTATAGAATTTTTATTATTTTATTAACACATCGCCGATTCCCACCAAGGCAGGGTGACCAAAAAGAAAAACTTTCATCATCATTCACTCCATCATGTCTTGCCAGAGGGGTGCTTTACATTTCAGTTATAAAACTGCAACATTAACACCCCTCCTTCAGAGTGCAGACACTGTACTTCCCATCTCCAGGACTCAAGTCCGGCCTGCTGGTTTCCCTGAATCCCTTCATAAATGTTACTTTGCTCACACTCCAACAGCACTTCAAGTATTAAAACCATTTGTCTCCATTCACTCTATCAAATATGCTCACACATGCTTGCTGGAAGTCCAAGCCCTCCACACAAAAACCCCCTTTACCCCCCCCCTCCAGGCTTTCCCGGCGACCCCTACCCCGTCTTCCCCCCACTACAGATTTTACACTCGAAGTCATTCTGTCTCGTTCCATTCTCTCTACATGTCCGAACCACCTCAACCCCTCCTCAGCTCTCTGCATAATAGTTTTGGTAATCCCGCACCTCCTCCTAATTTCCAAACCCCAATTCTCTGCATTATATTCACACCACACATTGACCTCAGACATGACATCTCCACTGCCTCCAGCCTTCTCCTCGTTGCAACATTCATCACCCATGCTTCACACCCATATAAGAGTGTTGGTATAACTATACTCACATTCTCTTTTCTTCCATGGACAAAGTTCTTTGTCTCCACAGACTCCAAAGTGCTCCACTCACCCTTTTCCCCTCATCAATTCTATGATTCCCTCTCATCCTTCATAGACCCATCCGTTGGGTATGTCCATCCCAAATATCTGAATACATTCACCCCCCTCCATACTCTCTCCCTCTAATCTGGGTATCTAATCTTTCGTCACCTAATCTTTTGTTATTCTCATCACCTTACTCTTTCCTATATTCACTTTCAATTTTCTTCTTTACACACCCTACCAAATTCATCCACAAACCTCTGCAACTTCTCTTCAGATTGTTAGTCACAGATTAGCAGTTGATTGTTGCAGTCACAGTATTGTTGCAGTCACAGTATTGTTGCAGTCATTGTATTGTTGCAGTCACAGTATTGTTGTAGTCACTGTATTGTTGCAGTCACAGTATTGTTGCATTCACAGTATTTTCGCAGTCACAGTATTGTTGCAGTCACGATATTGTTGCAGTCATGGTATTGTTGCAGTTACAGTATTGTTGCAGTCACAGTATTGTTGCAGTCACAGTATTGTTGCAGTCACAGTATTTCTGCAGTCACAGTATTGTTGCAGTCACAGTATTGTTGCAGTCACAGTATTGTTGCAGTCACAGCATTGTTGCAGTCACTGTATTGTTGCAGTCACAGTATTGTTGCAGTCACAGCATTGTTGCAGTCACAGTATTGCTGCAGTCACAGTATTGTTGCAGTCACAGAATTGTTGCAGTCACAGTATTGTTGCAGTCACAGAATTGTTGCAGTCACAGTATTGTTGCAGTCACAGTATTGTTGCAGTCACAGTATTGTTGCAGTCACAGTATTGTTGCAGTCATTGTATTGTTGCAGTCACAGTATTGTTGCAGTCACTGTATTGTTGCAGTCACAGTATTGTTGCAGTCACAGTATTGTTGCAGTCACAGTATTGTTGCAGTCACAGTATTGTTGCAGTCACAGTACTGTTGCAGTCACAGTATTGTTGCAATCACAGTATCGTTGCAGTCACAGTATTGTTTATTTTCTAATTTGGGTTTTTATATGAATGATAAAGTTTTCAATCTTTGACATTAATCTGACTATGTTTATGACATTTTGGTTTTTTTTTTGTAAGTCAATTTGTCATAATGTTTGTAATAAATTGTTGACATAAATTGATGATAGAACAACAAAATGAATGTTGTTGTGATTTAGATAAACAGTGTTGATGATGATAAGTTTGGCTTTAACATAATCAATCTATGAAGAATTTAGGTCGGATGGAGGAGGTAGCATTTTAACGCGGTAAACTGCGTCGCATATTGACGTACGTTCGTAAGAGGACGTTTTGAAAGTAAGAACATGAGCTCTGATTCCATATTGCTCTAGTTTCAGAAACTAGATGTTGTGGTATACAGTGTGAAAAGCTTTTCTAGATAAATAAAGATGCCAACGGGATATTAATTATTTTCTAGAGATAATTAGACACTCTAGAATCTTAAGGATAACATCATTAGTACTTTTTTCTGGCCTGAAGCCAGACTGGAAAGGGGATAAGAATATTTTAGGTGATAAATGTATATATTCGTTTATATATTATGTTTTGAAAGATTTAAAAAAAATAAACGTAAGTTAGAGATTGGTCGTTAATATCATTTGGGGTCTCCATCTTAATATTTTTGGAAAAGTTGAGAGTCAAGAATTATTAAACATAGTTGAAAGACAGGTGATAACAATGAGATCTCTTATATATAAATTGGAATACTCTTTATTACCAACCTAGTTTTTGAGTGCTTTTATTACTGAAGTTACGACTGAGATGTCGGCTAAAGCTCCGCTTCACACGGCGATGGTCTGGGTTCGATTCCCAGCCAGGGTAAAAACATTGGGCGTGTTTCTTTACATCTGTTGTCTATGTTCACCCATCAGTAAATGGGTACCTGGGTGTTAGTCGGCTGGTGTGGGTCGCATCCTGGGACACTGACCTAATTAGCCCGGGAAAAGCTAGCAAACAAGGGACTTTCTATATAGTAGATGTCATTGATGTCCGCTAGGCCTGTATACCTTGTACATGTACTTCTAGTAAATAAAGACTTATAAAAAACTGACCATTGGAGTTCGGGATTTTGCTGGCAAGTTTAGCAATTATTTCAGTGAGAATAACAAAGTCTCCGTCTATCTGTCTCCGACATCTCAGTCGTAACTTCAGTAGTAAAAACACTCAAAACTAGGTAGGTAATAAAGAAAGTATTCCACGATTTATATATAAGAGATCTTTCTCATGTGTTATCATCTGTCATTGCAACTATGTTTAATATCCTTGACGCTCAAACTTTCCCAAATATGTTAAGATGCTGTTGAGGTCATTTATTATATCAGAAGCATATACGGGAGGTTGGTTTGGTCTGATCAGTGGTTCAGGAAACACCTGAGCAAACACTTGGACATATTAGAAAACGTTTCGGTCCTTGGACCTTGATTACTTCTAATAAATATATCCTAGTGTTTGCTCACGCATCTTTCTAAACTAATTACTCGATATCTATTACCAAGGTCTAATTAGCACAATTTTTTTTGGATCCTAAAATTTTGGGGGAGCCTCGAACTGGTGAGTGTTTTCCAGGTCTGTTTGATATAGCTCTTTAGTTCTTTGGGCTTGTCTACATAATTCACTTGTTTAAATGTCTTCATGAACATGGTGAATGTATATTTTTTTTGGGCTAGTTCTTTGGGAATTAAGCCCAGTCTTTAAATGCCGAGTTGATCAGCTTTATCTGCGACCAGCTGTTCCTGCGATCACTGCGCCTGTGAGCAGCTGTGCCTGTCACCCACTTGTCTCTGATCAGCTGTGCCTGTCACCCACTTGCCTGATCAGCTGTCACCCACTTGTCTCTGATCAGCTGTACGTCTCATCAGCTGAAGCTGTGGTTAGCTGTAGCGGTGTTCAAAATAGTCGTGATCAACTGGCAGGGCATCACTAGTTCAGATTAGCTGTGCATGTCTCTAGCTGCGCAGGACCAGCTATACGGCTCATCAGCTGTGCATATCATCAGCTGTGCAGGTCACCAACTAGCAGGTCACCAGCTGTCAGGTCACCAGCGTGCAGGTCATTGGCTGTGCAGGTCATTGACTGCCAAGTCTTCAGGTGTTACTGCTGGAAGGTTATCGCCAGCCATCAATATTTCACGATGGTCTGTCTAACTACCGAGCCTATCTGTAGTCTACTTGTAGTATACCCATAGTCTACTTGTAGTATACCCGTAGTCTACTTGTAGTATACCCGTAGCCGACTCCTGGAGTCACCGCTCCAGCTCCCAGACCAGCACGTAATAACAAAACATTCAATTTTCAGACCTGATCTCTGGGTCATAAAAAATAAAATTTAGGGAAAAATCTCGACATAAACGCCAGGTCATCGTGATGTAGTAAATTTTTATAATTACTGTTACAAACACCTAATTTATTGGTTTAGTCTTGAACATCGAAACAATGTTGTCACTAGAGCTGAGAAAATTGTTTATGTATTTGTTTTTACGAACGAAAGAGAGAGAGAGAGAGAGAGAGAGAGAGAGAGAGAGAGAGAGAGAGAGAGAGAGAGAGAGAGAGAGAGAGAGAGAGAAAAAAAAAAATTATTTTCCCCTTTTTCCCCATACTCAATGTTTTCCCTTTGGGTTTTTTGGACTGAGTAATATATTCATGAGTAAGCACTGGGCCAGTGGGACATGAAACCTGGGGAAAAATTGGGGGCAATCAGGTTCAATGCAAGGGGGGATGGCGGGCTTTTTGATCAAAAGCGCCAGCCCGGTGGCGTCGGGGAAACCCCCCTCGTTGGCCAGCAGATAAGAAAAATTCACAAACTCTGACTTCAATTTAAAGTTCACTCTCTCTCTCTCTCTTTTTGTTTATTTCGTTGTGATAGTTTCAAAACCTCACTCATGTTGGTTCCAGTCCTATACATAGAATGGTCATCCGTATGAATAGAGGTTCAAAGGAAAAAACCAAAGTCAGTAGGCCAGTGATACTTAACCAGTTAATGGGTAAATATTAGACTAAGATTATGTCTGCACACCGTGTATTTCCTGACGAATCAATCACCACCACCAGGATTTTAAAAATTCTGAGCCATAAAGATTTTTATGCCCGTGGCTAAAGAATTTGGGGACTTGCAGTTGCAAGAACGCCAGTTCGGGACCCAGACTCCTTTCATAATGTATTCCCGGTCCGGGGTCCCCGAAATATCCGGGAATAATATTTTATCCGAGAAATAATATTTTATTTTATTTCATAAAAAACCCAAAATTTTGGGAAAATTTGGGAAAAAAGGCAAATGGCGCCTCCCGCTGAAAAATTAATATAAATATAATCTTATTAAGATGCCCCCCATTCAGTTTGTGATCATAAGTGCCATTTACTTTAAAAGGAAAAAAAAAAAAAAGCATACCAATGGTAAAAATTTGAAGCCTATCAGAAAAAGGGATTCTTATAATTGATCTGATTTAAACTGTTTCAAGCTTATCTATTTCAGCAAAATTTAAATTTGGGCAATTTGGGCTAAACGGGGTTTTCATCCTTAATATAATTCAAAGTCAATAAAGGGAAATCATTCAGAAGAAACATTCGAGATAGAATAAAACATGATTATCACCATTCATTCAATAAAAATTGTCAATCTGGGACTTTGAACTTTATGTTGGGGGAAAACCACAACATTGGTGAAAATGTGATGCTGATCGAAAAATTCTCCAGTAATTTCACGAACTTTTAAAGATTCCCAAAGGGTTTTTTACTGTTTGTTACATGATCCAATTAACGAAAATCATTAGGTATTATCCTGGCCCTAAGATGCATCGATTAAACACGAAGCCCTTTAGTAAAAGGGAAACTGAAAATTATTTTAAAATGATTTAACGGGGAAAAAAACTTTACTGATTTACTTATAAAATCGTCAAATCTACACCATGATTATTTTCCCCGTCCGTATCTCACCTGGGGATTCAGTCTCCGCCGTCCCCGATCTACACCGATGTATTTAGTCTCCGCCGTCCTCGCTCACCGATGATTCGTCTCCGCCGTCCTCTATCTACACCGATGTATTTGCCCGCCGTCCCCTTTTCTACACCATTTCCCTCCGCCGTCCCCGTATCTCCCGATGTATTCAGTCTCCGCCGTCCCCGTATCACACCGATGTATTCAGTCTCCGCCGTCCTCGTATCTACACCGATGTATTCAGTCTCCCCCTCCTCATCACCGATGTATTCAGTCCCCCGTCCCCGTATCTACACCGATGTATTCAGTCTCCGCTGTCTCGTATCACACCGATGTATTATTCTCCCCCTCCTCGTATCTCACCGATGTATTAGTCTCCGCCGTCCTCGTATCTACACCGATGTATTCAGTCTCCGCCGTCCTCGATCTGTGCTTGCCTGCTGGTACAGCCCTTAGCTTCGTCACTATGCCTTTAAAGAAGAATGAAGGAATACTGCAGCAAGCCTATGACCCATGCTTGGCAGGTCCCGGTCACCCCCCCCCACACTACCACACCCATCATGTAACCGTCCAATCTAAATTTAAAGCTACCCAAAGTTTTTGCTTGATTGACGCTACTTGGGGTTTGTTCCCCTCGTCTACAACTCTTTTGACAAAAAAAGTACTTTAATGTCAGCTCTAAATCTAAACTTCTCCTATTTCAATGAATTCCCGCCAGTTTCTTGGGGGGGATTTTCGACACGATTTTAAACCCCCTTTTTTTTTCCTGTTCACATTTTACACTTAATCTCGTAATTTTATGCCTTTCATCAATGAGTGCGCGTTCTATGCCTTCAGCCTGTTCTCGTAACAAAGGTTTCTAATACATAGAATCAACTGTCCTCCATCTCTTTTGTTTTCGAGGGTATTGGAGCGGACAAGACCACAAATAAAAGATGATGTCGTCACTAAGAAAAAAATTATTTTCCGAAATGTATTAGGGTTTAAATGGCTATTTAAATCCTTTAAAAACATTTTCCACGAATAAACAATTTTGCCTGTTTTTTTTAGTCCCTAACATCATTAACCTAATCAATTAAAATAATGTACGTACAGAAATAACGATCTTGTGGGGAAAATTTAAAAATTTTATTGAAGTGCCAACGCTATTTCAGGGTTTTTTTAAAACGTTTTGAAACAAGTTTGCCTTAAGACAGTTTTGTAAAGGGGTACAGTGCTAGTCTACTCTATACTACTACGATAGCTCAAGGGTCAGGTACTTTCTCGAAGAGGCACTGGAGGCTCTATAATAATGCAGTGAAAACTGCAGGTTGTTAAGCAACTGATGATGAGGCAGCAAAGGGACACACAGTGCAGGGAACACTGTAATGTAGATTGAGACCTTTGGGTGAGGCAGAGACCAGCAGCTGGGACCACAAATGGGAAATCACCCTTGTGACGTAATCTGAGGATGAGGCAGCGGAGACCCCCCCCCCGCAGTGAGCACGCAGTGTTGTGTTCAGAAATGTCATATTAGAACAGGAATGTCAAGGGTTAAGAGAGGAAACAATGTTTTAATAGGGTGGTGGGGGGGGGGGTTCCCATCAGGAAGTGACTTGGGGCTCCAGTCGGGAAGTGACTGGGGCCCCAGCGGGGAAGTGACTGGGGCCCGTCGGGAAAGGGACTGGGGCTCCAGTCAGGAAGTGATTTGGGGGCCCAGTCGGGAAGTGACTCGGAGAGTGCACCTTGACACTAAAGGGGCCACTCTATCCTAGGATTTAATTTTGGGTTTTTTAAAATATGGATTAAAGCCAATTTTCGTATCTTTCACTGCGCTAAAAAAACAAAAGCTTTTTTTGGGGCCCCAGAACGGAACGAATTAATGTTCACGGCATCCAAGTCTTGACTACATATTTGACGAGATAAGTTGGAAATAAATCCCTGCCCCCAGGTATAACTAAAAAACATTTAAAGTACCTACCCGAAACTAAGATGCTCGGAAAATTCCATAATGCCGTCTTGGCCTCTGGACACTTCCCCACACCACTTACAACATAAAGTTTGATATTCATTGCCAAACTCAACAAAGAAAGCATAAACCGGGCAAACAGACCTATTTCCTTACTCGGTTTCTGGCAAGTCTTTCAAAAATCATTCTGACTGAATTTTACATGGATTTCAATCCCCCTTCAAAAACAGTTTTGGGTTTTAGGACCCACAGAGGGAAACCCAAAACTCCATCAATATCATCTTCGATGCCTTGGACAGTCTACGGAAAAGGGGACTCTTGTCCAATTGCAACTCGGGATGCACAAAAATTTTGATAGCCTGTTGCACAATGGCCCTATTCAACTTGGACCTTCCCGATCACAACTGGACATTTCTCAGGCTTATATATATCTTCTTAATTGGTAGAAGCATCATCCTCACCCAAGCGCAAGAGGGCAGTATGTCATTGATGTCAGCTAGGTATATTTATTGTACATGTACTTATTGAAATAAATATTATTATTATTATTATTATTATTATTATTTTTATTATTATTAAAAAGGTTTACGACAATATAAGGGCGGAAACTGACGGGGTATGAATTTCAAGAAGAAACATACGGAACTCGGCCTAATAACCAGGGAAGACGATTTGAGATGAAAAAGGAACTCGGGGACGTAGATGACATATAAAGACGCATTAGAAATAGGAAAGTTAGAAAATAAAAGCGTTCATAGCTTTAAGATCGGATACGATCTTTTCAGGACAGGAATTAGTAAAGGCGCTCGGCTGTAATAAACAGGGCCAGAAGCTACGAATCGAACCCAATTAAGTTAATATACATACGTTTGCACCCACACTCGTAGCAGTATATACACTACAACTTACAGAGGCAAAGTCCAACATCTTTCATCACATAGAAAATAAACAAATTATAGCAAGCTTTGGTGAGGTAATTGGTGTGTTGACAAGTATATACCTAAAGCTGTCAAGAAAACTGCTCATTGCCAAGTCTGGCTGTCAGTGTCGCGTCACCCGTCATAAGTGCAAGATAAACACCACGTGAACCACATACATTGCCAAGACTATGACACAGTCAACGATTCCACTTCCGCACGCACACACGCCACACACACACACACACACACACACACACACACACACACACACACACACACACACACACACACACACATATATACGTCAGGCCCATACTGGAGTATGCAGCACCAGTTTGGAACCCACACCTGGTCAAGCACGTCAAGAAATTAGAGAAAGTGCAAAGGTTTGCAACAAGACTAGTCCCAGAGCTAAGGGATTGTCCTACGATGAAAGGTTAAGGGAAATCGGCCTGACGACACTAGAGGACAGGAGGGTTAGTGGAGACATGATAACGACATATAAAATACTGCGAGGAATAGATAAGGTGGACAGAGACAAGATGTTCCAGAGAGGGGACACAGAAACAAGGGGTCACAATTGAAGTTGAAGACTCTATGAGTCAAAGGGATGTTAGGAAGTATTTCTTCCTAGAAAGGACGTAGTGGAGGCAGGAACCATACATAGTTTTAAGACGAGGTTTGATAAAGCTCATGGAGCAGGGAGAGAGAGACCTATAGCAATCAGTGAAGAGGCGGGGCCAGGAGCTATGAATCGACCCCTGCAAACACAAATAGGTGAGTACAAATAGGTGAGTACACACACATGACTTATGTGTACGGAAAGAAGGGCTTCAGCATCAGTAAATGATGATGAACATGCAATTTTTAGCCAAGGATGATGTTTTCATTTTCATCGGGTTTTGCTTCTCTAGAATGCGACCCACAGTAGTGAAATAACCTCTAAGTGCTTTTTTATTGCTAAGTGAACATGGACCAGCAGGTATAAACACACAAAGTCTTGAAGAGACCAAGAATTTAATCTGAGTTCGTTCAGTAGAGGAGACAGGGACTGTACAATACCGTCTCATGTGCAAAGTCTTCAGGAAGAAAGAGTGATAAACAATCCCTTCTACAGTTATTGCAAGAGCTCATAAGGTAGGTCACTAACTTTCAAGTGAGGTTGAGGACGTCCCAGGTACACGCGATACTAAACTTGCCAGTGTAAACACTAATACTGTACACAAATAACTCCCATATAGGAAAGAGAAGCTTACTATGACTACTAATACTACCTCCTACTACCAGCCTTACTAATGACTACTCCCACTACCAGCCTTACTAATTACTACTTCCACTACCAGCCTTACCACTACCACGACTACTTCCACTACCAGCCTTACCACTACCATTACTACTTCCACTACCAGCCTTACCACTACCACTACTACTTCCACTACCAGCCTTACTCACTACTACTCCCACTACCAGCCTTACCACTACCATTACTTCCACTACCAGCCTTACCACTACCATTACTACTCCACTAACAGCCTTACCACTACCACTACTACTCCCACTACC
>WNWK01011997.1:0-15591 GCA_009830355.1 Cherax destructor
AAAAAAATAACCTAACCATGGCTGCCCCAATCCATGAACCCCTCCCCCTGGGCCTTCCCTGCCCCCCCAGCCTGCCCCGCCCGTTCGGAAAACCTTTTTGGGACCCTTCCCCCTTTCTTTGCTGGTGCCGGCCCCCTGCTTCGGGCCCGGGGTTCTTTTTGACATCCACCCCGCCCTTTCCGACCGACCCCCTTTTTTCTCTGAGGTGCGGCTTTTTAAACGCTCGCCCCCTATGGCCCCACCCCGTCCCCCCCAAAGACCAAGACCCCGCATGAAAATTGACACTTCCTTCTGTTCATCTAAAAACGCCCACCCCCCCCCCCTAAACTCTGTTTCACTCTCAATGGGAATTTTTTTACTCTGCGCCCGTTTCCCCAATACCTATCTTTCGACCATAGTAGAAGGCTCTCCCGTTTTTAAAGATATCTCTTTTCACCTTCAAGGGGGACGCATCATCACGGTCGAAGGGCCAACTTTTTTTTAAAAGATACTGCCCTTTACTTTTGACAAGCACCATTCCCTAATTCTTGTTGCGGTTCTTTTTTTTACTCCCCCATTGCCAACTTTTAAATGTGGTATGACTTTTTGAGCAGCGAGCCCCAAGAACTCCACCCTTTAAAGTTGATTTTTCCCTCCTTGCCAATAGAAAACATCCTTGCAATATAGCTCGTTTTTTGACTGCCGTAAACTCCCCCTTCGGTTTTTGCAGGTCAGTGTTTAAAATTTAAAAAGGTGATCCTCCCCACCCAAAACAGGGGTTTGGGTTTTTCTCCACAAAACCCAGGGCCCAAATCCCCCAGTCTGGGGCGGACCTCCAGTTTCCATTACCCCCCTCTTCCCTTAATGTCATGGGGCACATCCATCGTACTCTCCCGTTGTCGGGTTTTCCTGAATGAGCGGGAAATCGTTGTCTAAAAAGGGCGGAAGGCTTCTCATATGCTATGGCCGTCTCTCATCTACCCCCAAGGGAGACCCCCGTATTTCTTTTCCCGCATTGCTAAACGTCACCCCACTTCTGAGGTCCCACTTCCTTGACTTCCTCTGTGGTTACAACATCCTCAGTCACCCCCGTCTCAATCCTTTTGATGTTCTTGGCTCCGGGGCCCTACCTCGGTCTCGACTGGACCTCCTTCCTCTACTCACTCGAAATTCTGAGTCTCCCTTTCCCCCGCCTAAAACCCCCAGCGCCCCCCCTTTTTCTCATAAGTCCGGCAACAAATCCCATTCCGGGTTCCGCTTCGCTCCCGACTGTTCTGTAACGCGGGGGAGGTTCATCCTCCTCCTCGTATACTACCTTCATCCCCTGTCCCCTCCCAAGCCCCTTCGACAGTTTCTCTTCTCCTTGCCTTCTACTTTAGTACAGTCTATAGACTCCCCGATAGTTGCTCACTCTCCTTCCATTTCTAATGTAGTCCCACATTCTGCATCTTTGTCTTCCGAAAATCTGGAAGCTATTGCAGAATTTATTGCAGAGTCTGGAACGTTGATGGACACAGCTCCACCTTCGGTTCCTCCTCTCTCTTCATCTACACCCCTCCTCCCTTCACAGCGTCTCACTCCTCTGATTACGAGTCTTCCGCTGCCTCCACACGTGGACTTTTCTAACCCTAGTCCATAGATACCTCTAACTTCGACTTCTATCTTTCTCTCTATAAATCATAGCTTATTTGCAGTGGAATATCCGAGGCCTCAGGGGTAACCGGGGTGAGCTTCAGGTGTTGCTCTCCCAGTTTTACCCTGTTGGTGTCTGCAAGAACCCAAATTGCAATCCTCTGTTATCCGGCCCTTTTCAGGCTATGATTTGTTATATTCATTGGATCCTTTTTCCGATGGATCCTTTAACGAAAGTGCTCTTCTTATATGCACTGGTGTTCCATACCGTCAGCTCTATGTTCATTCTTCTCTACATTATACAGCCGCCCATATCCACTTGAATAAGTGGTATACACTCTGTTCTTTATATCTTTCCCCTTCGCGAGCATTATCTATCCCAGATGTTGATTTTCTGGTTTCTTCCTTACCGCCACCCCTTCTATTACTTGGTGATTTTAACGCACACCATTTTCTTTGGGAAGGGTCGCACTGTGACTCCCGTGGCGTTCAGTTGGAGGCATTTCTTGCTTCTCTCCCCCTCCATGTTCTAAATACGGGTACTCCTACCCATTTTGATCCCCGAACTCATTCTTTCTCCTGCATCGATCTTTCCATCTGCTCTTCATCAACTGTCCTTGACTTCACCTGGTCTGTCCTCCCGTACTTGCATGATAGCGATCATTTCCCAATCATCCTTAGGTCCCCTTCGTATTCTCCACCTCCTCGTAGCCCACGCTGGCAATTTGAACGGGCAAAATGGGACCTTTACACACAACTTACTGCCTTTCATGAGGTTCCTTCCTCGTCCTCCATTGATGAGGTTTTACATCTCTTTTCGTCCTCCGTCTTCACGGCAGCTTTACATTCTATTCCCCAAACCTCGGGCAAGCATTCTCAAAAGTGTGTGCCTTGGTGGTCTCCTGCTTGTGCTCGGGCAGTACGTTTGAAACGAGCTGCGTGGGGCAGGTATCGGTATAACAGAACCACAGAGAGACTCCTTGATTTTAAGCAGAAGAGAGCAATTGCTCGCCGTGTCATACGTGACGCTAAACGCACTTGCTGGCGAGATTGTTTCTACGGTCACTTCGGCTTCCTCAATGAGTGCAGTCTGGAAGAAAGTGCGGAAATTGAGTGGTAAATTCTCCCCTGACCCGGCTCCTGTCCTTCAGGTTGCCGGTATCGATATAGCACACCCTCTTGCCGTTGCCACTGAAATTGGTAATTATCTGGTCCGCATTTCTCAGGGGCTCCATCTATGCCCCTCGTTCCTTTCTTCTAAGTCTGCCAGCGAGTTAAAGCCCTTAGATTTTTCTTCTCTTAGAGAAGAATCTTATAATGTGCCTTTTACCCTTCAAGAACTGGAGGCAACACACTCTGCTTGCCGATCATCGGCATCTGGGCCAGACGGCATACATATTCGTATGCTACAGCATTTACATCAGTCTGCTCTTACTGTCCTCTTACGACTCTTTAATCTTATATGGTCGCAAGGAGTTCTTCCCCAGCTGTGGAAGTCTGCTATTGTTCTCCCTTTTCGCAAACCAAGTACTATGGGACATGATACCTCTCACTACCGTCCCATCGCTCTTACCAGTGCAGTTTGAAAGGTGATGGAACGTCTAGTTAATAGACGTTTGATGTGGTATTTAGAGAAGCACAATAGTCTCTCCCCTAGTCAATATGGCTTCCGTAAGGGCCGTTCTGCCATTGACCCTTGCTGCGCTTGGATACGTATATTCGTAATGCCTTTGCTAATAACCACTCGGTTATCGCTATCTTTTTCGACCTCGAGAAGGCTTATGACACAACTTGGAGATATAATATCTTGGCCCAGGCTCACTCTTTAGGCCTCTGAGGCAACCTACCATTCTTCCTTAAGGCCTTCTTAACTGACAGACATTTCCGGGTCCGGGTTAGTAATGAACTTTCCCCGGAATTTGTCCAAGCTGAAGGTGTCCCCCAGGGATGTGTTCTGAGCACAAGCTGAAGGTGTCCCCCAGGGATGTGTTCTGAGCACAACACTCTGCTTGCTATAAATAATCTGGCATCTGTTCTCCCATCCAGTATTTGGTCATCGCTCTATGTGGATGACTTTGCTATAGCTTGTGCAGGTGCTGACTGTCACCTCATTGCAGTTTCCCTCCAGCATGCCATCAACCGGGTTTCTGATTGGGCCACTACTCACGGGTTTAAATTTTCTAGTGGCAAAACTCATCAAATAACGTTTACTAGACGTTCAGTGGTCTCTGATCATCCATTGTACCTATATGGCTCACGTATCCCAGAACGTGATACAGTCAGGTTTCTCGGCCTCCTGTTTGATCGTCGATTGTCCTGGAAACCTCACATTACCTCTCTGAAGGCGACTTGTCATAGCCGGCTGAACCTCCTTAAAACCCTCGCACATCTTTCATGGGGGCTGATTGTAGAACTCTCCTTCGCCTACATTCAGCCCTAATTTTATCGAAACTCGATTATGGTGACCAGATATATTCGGCAGCCTCTCCTGCCACTCTGTCCAGCCTTAATCCCATCCATCACCAGGGATTACGCTTATGCCTTGGTGCTTTTCGTTCTTCCCCGGTTGAGAGCCTCTATGTTGAAGCGAACATTCCATCCTTGTCCGATCATCGTGATGCACATTGCAGTCGCTATTATGTTCGCTCTCATGACCTCCGCAATCCTTCCATGTATAGGATTGTCACAGATGTTGGTAGACGCTCGTTATTTGTTCGTCACCCCTGTTTACTTCGTCCCTTTTCTCTTCGTCTGCATTCACTCTTGTCTTCCCTTCAGCTTCTGCCTTTATATGTTCATGTGGCTTCACCCTTTCCTCTACCCCCTTGGGAAGTTCCTGCTGTCCGTGTCTGTTCTATTCCTCTACCTTGCGCGAAGGCCCAACTACCTACGGCGGCTTCTCGCTCTTTTTTTTTCTAGACCACTTCCGTTCTCATTCCCATGCCATCGCAGTATACACCGATGGTTCAAAGTCATCTGACGGTGTCGGATTCGCAGCAGATTCCGGACAGCGTCATACGAGGGCATCTATTACCCTCGGCTAGCAAATTTACGGCTGAATTGTATGCCATTCTTGTGGCACTTATCCGTATTGCATCTATGCCTGTGTCACCATTTGTGGTCGTTTCAGACTCCCTTAGTGCTTTACAGGCTATCCGTAAAATTGATACACCTCACCCCCTAGTTCTTCGTATCCACCTTTGGTTACATCGTATCTTTAGCAAGCATAAAGATAGTCTTGGTCATGTTGACGTACAGGGCAATGAACAGGCAGACACTGCTGCGCGGTCAGCAGTACATGACCTTCCAGTTTCATATAGAGGTGTTCCTTTCACGGACTATTTTGCGGTCATTGCTACCCACCTTCGCACCCGTTGGCAACAACGCTGGTCTGACCTGCTGAATAACAAACTTCATTCTATTAAACCGGTTATAGGTTTCTGGCCTTCTTCTTGTCACCAATGTCGAGGTTGGGAGACTACACTCTCCCGTCTTCACATCGGCCACACTCGTCTTACTCACGGGTAACTCATGGAGAGGCTCCCTGCCCCTGTCTGTGAGCATTGTCAGGTTCCAGTGTCTGTTCGACATATTCTGTTGGACTGCCCACTCTATCAACGAGCACGCAGAATTTACCTCCAACAGCGTCTTCGCTCTGCGGCCCTTTCTTTACCTTCCTTTCTTGCAGATGGACCCTCCTTTAATCCTGACACTCTCGTTGACTTTTTGACAGAAACTGACTTACTACACAAACTCTGAAGATTATACCTCTAGCACCTCCCTCAGTCCCTTCTACCTTGATCTCTTGCTATCCTCTATCCCTGCACTATCCACCATCCTGCTGCACTCCATACCCTACTAATCATCCATCTCCCTCTTACAACACATTCTCCCTGCATCCTGCAATAACCTGCAGCACTGTATAACCCCTGTGGTTTAGCGCTTCTATTTGATTATAATAATAATAATAATTTAATCCTGACTCTCTCGTTGACTTTTTGACAGAAACTGACTTACTACACAAACTCTGAAGATTATACCTCTAGCACTTCCCTCAGTCCCTTCTACCTCGATCTCTTGCTCCCCTCCACCCCTGCACTATCCACCGTCATCTTGCACTCCATACCCTACTAATCGTCCATCTCCCTCTTACAACCCACTCTCCCTGCATCCTACAATAACCTGCAGCGCTGTATAACCCCTGTGGTTTAGCGCTTCTATTTGATTATAATAATAATAATCTGCACTATCCACTGTCCTGCTACACTCCATACCCTACTAATCATCCATCTCCCTCTTACAACCCATTCTCCCTGCATCCTGCAATAACCTGCAGCGCTGTATGACCCCTGTGGTTTAGCGCTTCTATTTGATTATAATAATAATACGTAATAATAATTCCTTTTCCTTAAAGGAATATGCCTTGAGCATACCTCGAGTGCCACAAAGTTAATTTGATCTAGACATAGATTTGGATCCATGTTGCATAGGATATCTTCCCAGTTTATATCATTTAGGACTTTGTTGACTTGGTCCCACTGTATGTTTTTGTTATTGAAGTTGGTGAAGACTCCTTTGTTGGTCTGGGGCCCTGCGCATACATGTCTGAACCTCTCTTATGTTGCGATCTGAGTATATTGCTTTTGATATGGTAATATTTCGTATCAGATAATCATTGTTAGTGAAGATGAGGTCCAATGTATTCTCCAATCTTGTTGGCTCTATTATGTGATGGTTTAAGGTGAATTTTGTGCAGAGATTTAAAACCTTGTGTGTCTGAGAGTTTTCATTCTGGGGTTATCTCTGCTATAGCATTATTTGCTACATTCCTCCATTTTAGGTGCCTTAGGTTGAAATTCCCCAGGATCAAGATGTTTGGGGCAGGAGCTGAAGATTTTCCAGACAGTGGTCTATTTTCAAAAGCTGTTCCTGGAATTGTTGGGAAGTTGCATCCGGAGGCTTGTATATAACTATAATGACCAGGTTTTGGTTCTCGATCTTAACTGCCGAAACATCATCATCATTTCAGGTGTTTAGTAGTTCCGAGCACATCAGTGACTGCGGTACAGGCCAACCCTTCCCCCTTTTGCCTGTTCACTCTGTCGCATCTGTACGTATAGGTTATAATCTGGGATCCATATTTCAATGTCAAAGTGATCCTTTATGTGGGTCTCTGTGAAAACTGTGAACATTGTATTTGACTCTGTAAACAGTCCATGAATGAAAGGTATTTTGTTGTTCGTTGCTGGCTTTAGACCCTGTATACGCATTTACAATGATGAATGTCGTTGTATTGATGGTATTTTTTTTTTCTTCCCTGGTACTAATATCTTGTTTTGGAGTGGAGGCCACTGACTGTGACTCCACTCCAGAAGTGTATGATTTCTGTCATTTCCTGCTAGATTTTTTTCATTCTTGGTGCTAAAAAATCTCTGGAGTGGTTGTGGCTACCTAGGTTTTCCCATGGTTTGGATGTTATGTATCTTCTTGTTTCCTTTAGGTGGTGTGCCTGAACTGAAGAATGACACATTTCAGGGTGGAAAAATTTACAGGAAGAAAGGTTGCATTTTCCTATTGTCATAGGGGAACTGCATTTTCTGGGGTGGTCAAAGTTGCATGTCCCATCCGCTTTTTCAGATATTCCATGCCTGCAGATACCTAAGGCATAGAATTTGCATAGGTTTGATTTCTGTTTGCCTTGGTTTTTTGTGGCTGCATTCCCTACTGGTGGGTTTTTTTTTTTGTCTCCTTACTGTCTTCAGCACTTGTACTAACAATGGTGTCTTCACCAATATTTTCTGGTATTTTATCTTCACTATTCCTTGGGGCATCCCCTTGTTTACTATCGTTAAATCCTTAGCATCTGGTTCGCTGGTCGGGAGGCAGCCTATATGGGAGTGTGACATACTGTACACCAAATAAAATGTAACATACTCGTAGCATGCCACCCCCCCCCACCCCAAAAGGGCTGTAATAGCCGGGACTAGGCCTCACCTTTGTTGGTAGTGTGCCACCATGATACTGAACATTAGTGGGACCACCTTTCCTCTCAATCATCCAGCTCACTAGATAGTGTTTAACTTTCAAACTCTACCCTAGAGCGAGACAGCACACAGTAGGGCTAATGTTGGTTCAAGACACCTTCAGACGACAGCAAATGTACCCATGTGGTCCCTAACACATTCTAACCTAAATATGAGAAAGAGCGTCTGTTAGACAGTTATCCTTCCCACTTCTTTCTTCCTTCAGGAATCTGTCCATGACGATCTCTATTCATACCAGGATGCTGGGAAGAAAGATTAAACCACTCGGATAAGGAGCGGTTAGCCTCAAATGTGTCAGCAAGCCTGACTGCCTCTAATGCAGTTGCCAATGAATGGTCTTTGAGAAACACTAACCTCTGATCCAACAAAATTAGCTGCACTAAGTCAGTAAAATAAGTGATACCACTGGCCTTGTACCATTTTGTGAAATTTTTTGACTGCTCCCACACGAAGTCTACATGAGACTGAACCAGCTGACGCTTGCACAGTTTAACCCTTTCAGGGTTAGACCCCCTAATCCTTAACTCAGTCGAAAAAAAAAAAATGGTAGAGAATCTTTTCCCGATGGTAATAACACAAAAAGTACAAAATTTGATGGAAAACTTATGAAATTATGCTCTTGCAAAGTTAGTGATCTCGGTGATATTTATGCATCGGCGATTTCACCCACTTTGAGTCTTATTTTCAGCCAATTCCAGTGTTCCAGTCTACTAAAATCATAGCTATTTCGCTACAACTTCATTTGTTCTATCGATTGAGTAAAAGAAACCGCCCATTTACTAATTTCAGCTACCCAATAAAGTGGTCAGAAATTGTCAATTTGGCCAATTTCACACAAATTTCAAAACATGCCAATTTCAAAATAGGGTCCAGAATAAACAAGGCAGACATTTCTGGCAATAAAATAACATTTTCTCTGTTCATTAGTCACGTCTCCAGGCCCCTCTTATATTACTCTTGCTTTCCATTTTGAATTTTTCTCAAAAAAAAAAAAAAAAAATTACTGTTATGCAGACTACTGCATTATTATAATAATTGTATAAATAATGCCAACCCATTCGTGACTGCATTTTAGACTGGCCAGTTGGACACGTATTGGACATCTTGAACATCGGCAAAAATCGAACATTTCTGCTACTTTGAGCTCAATTTCAAGATATTTTTCATCGTGAAACCAATCAAAATCATTCCATTTCTGTAATATATCTTCCATTCTATCAAATGAGACCAAGAAAACGAGAATACAATCATAAGTACCATACGAAAATACACCGCAAAGTCACTGTTTTAAACCAAAAACAGTTAGTTTTTTTTTTCTCATGCACTGCATGCTGCAGGATTTTTTTTATACTGCGCACAATGACCACGCAGACCCATTCTTTCATATGTAGGCCTACCAGCTTTCTTCCACCAGATTTGAAGGAGCTAGAATTTTGGCGTAGTATTACGGGACCGACACTGGCTCTCAAGCCGTAATATTACAGGACCAATCCTGAAAGGGTTGAATTCTCTCCTATACTTTTGCAGGAATACACTAATATGCACCAAGAACTGTTGTTTTAACACTGATAATCAGCGAAGTCCTTATCATCCAAAACAGCTGTAAACTCCTGCGCTTTGCTGTACAATGCTGTATACACAATTGCTGCCCAGTACCTCGCTGGCCACCTTAATGCACGAGCCTGATTTTTGAATGTCTCGAAAATTTGTTCAGGCTCAGTATCTAACAAAATGAGGTACTAGAGACTGCTTTCTGTACATTAAATTTGTCACAAACACTGCTGAAACTGCCTCCTCTCCTTTGACAAATGCACATAGCTCTCTGCTTGTCTCAAGATTGAGCTTGGCCAACTCGAGTGCCAACAAAGCTGACTCACCCTGAGACAAACCCTGTTCACCACCTACTTCACGGAATTGCTGGTCTGATTGCTCCGGTGTTAGCCCTCCCACATTACGAAGGAACCGAAGCGGAGATCTGCAATTAATATTATTATAATCAAAAGAAGCGCTAAACCACAAGGGTTATACAGCGCGGCCTGCAATTAATAGCCCCCTGTAGCAGTAGACATCTCAGTTTGGTGCGCCATATTTGCTTCAAACTTTAATTTGGTACAACTAGCATCACGAAGTTGCGCAGCAGTAAGAGTTCATTCATATTCTATGCCAATGGAACGAGCAATTCGCCAGCAGCACTAGAGATAGTTTGGGCAAACTTAGGAGAGTATATGTATTCAGACACCAGTTTCCTCACACGTGTTGGTGGTATAACTCATTATAACAAAATGCTGTAATGCACGCAGCACGCGGCAATAGCACAGTCTGTGATTGGCCAATGAACCAAGATACTGATTTAACGACAGGTACCCTATTGATGGTTAAATCCTTAGCACGTGGTTCACTGGTCGGAAGGCAGCCTATATGGGAGTGTGACATATGCAGAATAAAATGTAATATACTCGTACCATGCCACACCCTCACTTGCACAATACATATAGCTATTTATGGTATGCAGTATTGTTAAAACTGCTCAAAATAGTCTGAACTTGCAAAATGAGTGCCACATAATAGGTTAAAACTTAAAAACAAAGATTTATTGAACAATGTTGAAACCTTTTTCCTTCAAACTTTTTTCTGCACTTAAAAGTGCTGTGCAGTGGAATGAAAACAATGACCCTCATGGTTTTAGTGATTATGGAATAGAAAAACAATACTGTACAATAGTTTGAACAGGGACAAGGTTTGGAGCAATAGTACTTCAATTTTGTATTTGCAATGTGAAGTGGAAATGTGTACACCATACCTGACTCGTCAAAAAAGTAATACATACTACTAGCCTGTCGAGAAATAAGCAAGTCAACTAATCTGATGAAGAAAAGGTTATTATTTCTTCCTTAAGAGTAAAGGGGAAGGGGGGGGGGCGCAACCTGCTTTCAAATTAAGGAAGCCAGTTTGACACAAATTGCCCTTGCATTTTTGCACTCTTGAAATTTCATCCCCTCACAGGAGTTTCCTTGAAAGAAAGTACGTAAATCACTAGACCCAGGAAGGTCACAGCGCTGCCAGTGGGGACTCTTGGTCTAAGAAATTTAACCTGTAATTCCTTCCTTGGATAGAACCTGAAAGCCTCCCATTCTCACAAGACTCTATGACCCCCTATTGGTTTAATGCTTCCTTACCCAAAAACTGACTTACTACACAAACTCTGAAGATTATACCTCTAGCACCTCCCTCAGTCCCTTCTACCCTGATCTCTTGCTACCCTCTATCCCTGCACTATCCACCATCCTGCTGCACTCCATACCCTACTAATCATCCATCTCCCTCTTACAACCCATTCTCCCTACATCCTGCAATAACCTGCAGCGCTGTATAACCCCTGTGGTTTAGCGCTTCTATTTGATTATAATAATAATAATTCCTTACCCAAATCATGAGTAACTGAAAATAACATTTTGTTCCCTGGTGCTATAAGAACACTTCTGTAGTACTCTAATTTTCACCCACTCTGGGTGAAATACGGCAGCAGCGTAGATCACACTGCACAGTACTCTCCTTTATGAGGTAGCGTGGAGAGTTTCAGTGCGGTTTTGTTCAACAGAATGGAATCTTTAAAAGAAAGTACAGCACGTGTCAAATTCCGTTTCAAACTCTGTCAAAGAGCTAATGAAACTCAAAATGCTTTAGCAAGCATTTGACGATGAAGCAATGGGTCGAATTTGGCATTTCGAAAGGTTTTCTCAATTCAAAGCAGGATGAACATCAGTTGAGGATGAATGCTTTGGTTGTTCATTAAAAACAGATGCAAACAATGAAATAGTGAGGAAGTCTATTCAAAAAGATTGCCGTCAGAATATCCAGGACATGGCAAATGCTGTGGGAATTTCTTTTGGGTCAGGTCAAAGCATTTTCACTGAAAATTTGAACAGGAGGAAAGTAACTGCAAAATTTGTGCCTGCTTGCTGTCTTGAAGAACACTATGGCAGTTGTCCCCCACCCCCTTCTCTCCCCAGACTTACTTTGTATTCCAAAAAATAAAAATGGCACTCGAGGGGCAGTGCTTTAACGACAGAGGAGATTACAAAGAATCCCAGGCTGCTCTAGATGCCATTAGGAAAAAAGTTCCAAAAATGTTTTAAGAAGTGACAGAGGCACTGGGAGATCAGTGTCTAGTCTCCCAAGAAGAGTATTTTGAGGGAGACACTTTCAACTAGATGATTAGGTAAGCTTATGTATTTTTTTTTTTTTGCGTCAGGCAGTCCAGGAATTTTTTGATACTGTCTTGTATTAACCTACATTTTCATTTAATTATCCAGCACTTAACAAAATGAAAAGCTTATACTGTATCTCACAGAATGGGTATACTTTTAAATTTAAAGCATACATTTTTGTACTCGGTAAAACATGAAGAGGACGAATTCATTCACCGATTTAAAGAGAAACCCACATTAACATCTGCTCCCAAGTCTTTCCTTGCATACAGATGATCCTCATCATTTTGCAGGCTTTGTCGTTGAGGTACAAGAAAGCCAGTTCCGTGGTCAAGGTAAAGCAGGGTTCAGTGGTATCAGAAGAAATATGTAAAACACTGGTACAGAGTTTGGGAAACAAGCAATTACCTGAAAGCAATTCTGGGATTGGTAAAGGGTGTCACAGTCATTGGATCCAGGAGAATAAGGTAATGTTTTGTTTATCAGAAAGTAAAAGTAGATGGAAAGGGGGCCAACTCTGAAAATAAGTGAAAAGAAATCACGTACCCCCTTTGAACAGCAGGCATCTGTTATGACACGTAGTTCTGTTAACTGAAAACTACCTCTTACTCTACCTGGTACACACAATGATGATGCCTCCAGAATTGACTGAGTAAAGCTTAGCAAAATTGCCTATTTAGAAAAGAGCACTAACTGGGTCCTAACATGGGTCTTTTGGGTCTTTGTCAGATGATTCATCTTTTGCTCCCAAAAGAATTATCAGTGATGTAAAAGATGGGGTATCCTCTGATGGGGCCCAGTGATTCCATTATTACGATCAAGGATAGGTGATGCCATGGGTCTGGCAGGTCTTATGTGGTGTAACAGCCAGTTAGTGACGTGTAACTTGGTGTCTTTGTTCCAGTATTAATGGTGATGGTCTTCTCAAACCAACAAGCTCATCTTTTCTTGAGGTCTATCCCAACTTTGGGCCAGGGTGACTAGGTCTGACCACTATCTTTGGCCTGCAGAGGTGATGGTCCTTTGTGTGATGACTAGTGGTCTTTCAGTTAATAATGGCAGTAGGCAAATCAGCATAATGTGAGATGTACATTTGCTGCCACTCTTGGTTCTGAATACCTCGATCTCTTGCTACCCTCCATCCCTGCACTATCCGTCATCTTGCACTCCATACCCTACTAATCGTCCATCTCCCCTCTTACAACCCACTCTCCCTGCATCCTACATTAACCTGCAGCGCTGTATAACCCCTGTGGTTTAGCGCTTCTTTTTGATTATAATAATAATAATCTTGGTTCTGAAGGCAACCTCCAACAGTACTTAATCATTAGGTCCTGCTAGATGAATACCAGAAGTCTCGCTGGAGGGTTGCTCAACATGTTTTAAAATGATCCACAGCACTAAAACTATTATTATTACAATCATAACTAAGTGCTAAACCCACTAGGGTCATACAGCGACAGCACTACAAAACGAAGATACTTTAGATTATTATTATAATCATGGGGGAGCGCTAAACCCGTAGGATTATACAGCAAGATACTTTAGAACAGGGCAGATTTTTTTTTTTTTTTGCCTTGTAGGAGCTGGATTTCATAAATGTGGTGGTTTAGCACTTCTATTTGATTATATGTAATATAATAATTCATAAATGTGGAAAAAAGTTACATTAAAGAGGCCAAAAGGAGAGGGAGGTTTGGGTGGATATTTGGATTTGATCTGAGGATGATGGTAAGAATTGGCAAAAATCCTTGGATCAAGAGCCCATTTTAAGTGCAAATTCAAGAAAATATCAGAAATCAGTTGAATATTATCTTTATTTCAGTCAACAGTTGTAAATTAGGTATGAAACTGTAAATTATTAAATGTACAACACATGAAACAATTTATAAGCTGCTATATTATTGATAAATCCAAGTTTTTAGATGGTAAAGGAAACAAAGGATATTTATGGCACTTGACAATAAGCAGCAACATAAGACAAAATTAAACTGAATTACTGTATCTGGCATACATTTCACAAATTTTCTTAATTGCCCTAAACATCAATTATTTTCAAGCATGATACAAGAAGGTAGTTTTAACATATTCGAATACAGTTCACACATTTCTAATGTCAAAAGCTGTTTCCAGACAATTATATTTTAAATGACACACATGACATATGTAATCGTTAAAATTATAGTTTGTAAATGCAAGACCACACACTATTCCTAAACCTTTTAGCAAATGGTTGTTACACTTCTTTGAGGTTATATTTCCTCCCACCTTCACATTTTCTAATTTCAGCATAATTTAATAAATATTGATATCAGTTTAATAAAGAGAAATAAACAGTACATGTACTAACACAACCAAAAAAAAATATATAAAAAATATTCGTAATAGGACTTACAATTAAAAATGTAACTGCAGGATCACATAAAATCATCTGAATCATCATCAGCTGCTTGTTTGTTTGTTTTCATGTTCTCTGATGAGAACAAAGAATTGTAGCTCCTGGAAAAAAAAAAAGAAATAATTGTGATTAACACATAAATAACGTATATAGGTTGACAATCACTAATCCGGCATCGTCGGGACCAGTAGGGTGCCGGATTAGTGATTTTGCCGGATTACAGAGTGGTTAGGTTAGAATATACTGTACTTAGCCCAACAGCTAACCACCTCAGGCTACCCTTAAAATACTCCGTAAATCAGTACAAGTTGGTTAACCCTTTCACTGTTGCAAACCCTGCTCACAAATTTCCTCCCAGTGTCAAAGAATTAAAAAAAAAAAAAAAATTATGAAATGATAGAGAATCTTTTTCCAAAGGTAATGAAATCAAAAGTACGAAATTTGATGAAAACCTTACGGAATTATGCTCTCGCAAAGTTAGCGATATGCATTGGCAATTTCGCCCACTTTATGCCCTATTTTTGACCAATCCCATTGTTCCAGTTGACCAAACTCAGCTATTTCGCTAGTATTCCTTCTGTTCTGTCGACTGAGTACAAGAAACTGCCCATTTACCTGTTTCAACCACCCAATAAAGTGATCAGAAATTGGTAATTTGGCCAATTTCACACAAATTTCAAAAGTGTCCAGAATAAACAATGCAGACATTCCTGGCACTAAAATAACATTTTCTCTGTTCATTAGTCACGCCTCCAGGTCCCTCTTATATTACGCTTGCTTTCCATTCTGAATTTTTATTCACACTGTTATTTATACAATTATTACAATAATTCAGTAGAATGTTATTGCATTGTAATAATTGTATAAATAATGTGAACCCATTCGTGACTGTATATTAGACCAGCCAGTTGGACACGTATTGAACGCGTGATGATTTGTTTACTCTTGATCACTGGCAAAAATCAAACATTTTCGCTACTCTAAGCTCAATTTCAAGGTATTTTCCATCCTGAAACTAATCAAAATAATCTCTATTTCTATCAAATGAGATAAAAAAATTAGAACACAACCATAAAAACCACCCGAGTGCCCGTGCTCCGTATTTTTTTTCGTGATTATTGCGATCTCGTTTGCGTGCCAGAACTCTAGATTGTGCCAGTGAACTTATAAGTTTCATCCATCCAGCGCTTGGAACCAAACTAGCAGAAAAAATAGTATACACTGTGTCAAAAAGGAGAATTAGTGTGCAATACCTGCCAGAGTATACTTTCAAGAGGGGACGTTAGGCTTAGTGTACCGTGTGCAAATAACAACAATACTAGAACCTTTT